>OMKR01073951.1:0-11912 GCA_900302355.1 Cyttopsis rosea
CACATAAAAACAAAAATGCATACAGTCAGACATGAAAGATATTACAGAGAATGTTCACCTCCCTATGTTACGCTGCCATTTTGGCTACTTCAAATAAACTTCCAAGATTTGCAAGTTTCCATTCAAACTGAGGATGGCTGGTTAACAAAAATACTCTTAAGTCTGATCATCTGGACAAAGCAGGTACTGGTACTAGCTAGAGTTTCCCTGTGATATCACACATCTTAAAGCAATGCAGGCAGACTTAAAAGACATTGTTACTGGCGCTGGGGTGATTGAGGTTCCCTAGGTTAAATAAAAATTAAAAAAAACTTTTTAATAACTTCAGAGTTTGTGTTTGTAAAAAGCAAGAGCCAAGCAGCTTCTGGCACATTGTACAGAATGGTCGTTCAGATGGGAAGTTTGCTTTTGAGCTTACAAAACAAGAGGAGACTTACGCATACGACCACACACACAACTACAGGTTCCACGATTCTGTTGCATTTCCACTAGATGTCACCATTTCTCAACACATGCCATTTCTAGTTTCCCTGAGCACTACTGAAGGCAAGACTTAAATGAGAATCCAATGAAGTTAGCACTACAAGCTCAACACTTCTGCAATTAGCAAATGGGCTTGCTTGAACATTGAATGGTTAACAGTTGCATGGCAACAGCAGTAACAATGACACATTTCGCAGAGGTATAAATTCAGTAAATACTTATATGCTACCATATGTGCAATATTATGCTTATACCAACATCCTATGAATTGTATGAGGTATTTTCCGGGGGAGAATTGCTCTCTTAAATGGCATATATACTTTTTCTGTGCATTCTATAGCCCCTTTTACACAGCCTATCCAAGCCGGCATCGTTGCGCATTTATTCCGCAACACAGAGACGGAATGAGGGGGCAGAGTTGACCCACCTCTGTACCGCCAGCGGAGGTAGTGACAGAGGCGAAATGGAGCCGGAATGCCGTCTGTATAAAAAGGGACAGCGGCAAGCCGGCTCAGGGGTGTGACGTTCTGGTGACCAAGTTTTTCATTGGTTGGAGGAAAGAATAAATAAATACTCCACTCGGGAGCTTCGTCCTGTCACAGCGCTGCAGATATTACTCTAAAAGTGCAATTTATATGCTTCATTATTATTATTATTTTTTAAATAACATTTTAATGCTCAAATTTAGAACTAGAGGGGGGGTGCATTACACACATCCTATATGTTGCTCTGTATGGATTCCCGGACGCAAGAACCCAAACCCAGTGTTTTTAAATCATTTTCAACCTGTCCTAATAATAAATAAAATATTAAAATAATAAAATAGCCCCCGGAGAGGAAGGATCATTCTCCATCCGGTCTCTCACTGTCCTTTATTTAGAGCAATAAAGTCAATCAGGTGATGATCAGAAGACATTTGAGGACGACTGGGTTGTGTGGTCTAGTACATACTGCCATCCAAATGACGGACTAGACCATTTGTTCATGCTCATGAGATTATATGTGCTGTATATCGTTAATAGAGGACTGAGGTCCAACTTACTTCAGACATTCGACAGAGAAACAAATGTACTGCATCATCGCTCATACCCAACAGGCAGCACATTAACAGAGAGTGAACCCAATGCACAGTTAACCAAATGCATGGAGCGGCATAGTGGAAAAGATTGGGGTAAAGTATGGCAATAATTCAACAGCGAATGCTGAGCATGATCTGCTACAGAGGAACAGGCGTGGGATGAGCTGATGATGGGATGAGGAGGAGACATAAATCCCTTTGTTATTGAGATGCCAGAACGCAATTATGAATAGGGCCCGACCAATATATCGGTTTGGCCGATACATCGGCCATTATTTGACTTTTTTGGCCACATCGGCAGTTATGCAGCTGATGTGTCCCGATTAAATAAGTATAATAAACAATGATTATGGCATTATAAATCCATTTGTTTACACTCTAAACTGACGTCGCTCTCCGCTATTCTGCGTTCATGGGAAACCCGGAAAAAGTTATGATGCATTCACTGGAACTCGGAAATATATATATTGTTAATTTAATGTAAAAAAAAAAAAATGTTATATATCAAAAAGTTATTTGTGTGTTTATTTTTATTTTTCAAGATTTTCAAATTGATTTGGCACTTTTTGACAAAATATCGATCAAAACAACGGTAATCAATAGGCTAAGCCCAAACTGGGATCGGCCCCAAAAATCGGACATCGTTCGGGCTCTAGTTATGACAGTTGTTCTTATTGTACTATATAAGCAACATTTTGGCTTAATTAAAAAAAATAAAACATTTTTTTTATTAATTTAAATGAACAATTATATGCTAGATAAAACTAATTTATGTACAAGAAACTAATGTGTGTTTAGCAATTAGTGTAGGCTATTTGTGATTGACAATACGTTATATTGCAGGACAAATAATATTGTGAATGTCCAGTCTTGTCTCCTCAAAGACATGAGCTTCCAGTATGTAAGTATGTCAAGCCAGTATGCCATGCAAATCAATCACACCCTGTAACCCTCTTCCTAGTTATTAAGATCAGATATTTATATCGTGTTGTGAGTTCAATCAATTGAATTAAAATAAGAGACAATATCTCTGATATAAGACAAGGCAGGAAAATAAGTTAGACTTGGGCTGGGCGATGATAACGATACAATATTGATAAAGTGACCGACTGGATACCATCTGGGATTTTGTTAGCGCAATATAGGGATAGTTAAATGTTGTCTTTAAGGCTGCATTAAAGTTCAGTCATTTTCTTACAAATAAATGAAAGAGTAAAAAGAGAGAAAGAAAGGAGACCCATTTCTTAGACATAGATGGGAGATTTCTACCAGTTCTGACATTTATAAGGGCTGAGCACCTTGGATTATTCCTGCAGTAATTTGTTAAATCTATTGCAAGGTTGTGAATAAGTCATGGTAGACCATTTCATGAATGAATCGTCTCCCCTGAAGCTTCTTCTCGTTCATTCATTTGGGTGAATCGGTGATTTATAACAACTCACAAGGGCGGGAAAAAAGGCAAATTGCCTGTTCAGTACCTATATCTGACATTTGGAGAATTGTAAATCACCACCAATCTGCCATCACATTGCCTAGCCCAACTGCATAATATACAGAAAGCAACAGACTCGCCATTTTGGACTCACTCAAGTCTTGGGTTGTCGATAAAGGTGGTTCAGCGTGGCGAGATTATCTGACCAAAAGGTTTTTCAACAAGACTTAAAATCAGATATAACTTCTAACAAGTGCCATATGAGTTGGAACCACAAATGGCATACAAGCTTTGACCAAAGTCTTGGGCAGGTAGGTGTATAGGAAGGACATTATTGTGAAATAAGTATGTGATCCTTAATCCCCCCAGTGTTCTCTTGTATACACTTCCAGCGACTTACTTCTGTCAGGTTTCCAACCAACTTTACTAAAGAGGTTGCAATGTCATATTGGATCAAACTTGTTTGAAAAAAAAGTAATATTTATTGATTTGCTTCTCTTATGGAAGATGATTTCCCTGCCACACAACAGTAATTCATGTTGTAGAATGTTTTCTACACCATTACAGTTAGGATTCTAAGTTTTAAGTTTAGCTTTACCAACAAAGTGTTCAATTTATGTGTCTGAATTTACTTTCATTATTTGATAGCAATGCAGAGTGTTATATGCATCTCTGCGATTGTTTTTGGAGTATTAAGGGCAGTTACATAAAATCTATTAATGCATTTAGGGACCAAAGGCACTTTCATTTACAGATAGATGGCCTAGATGGAACAACCTTGACTCCTTTTACAGATCCATTCAAATTTATCAGTAATTAAAAACACTAATGCCATCGTTGAGAGCCATGACATGTTCAATGGCATCTATTTACAAACAGACATCTCGGAGGTCAAGGTCAAAGAGTCAAGCAATCAAATCAATTGAGGCATTTCACCTCTGGGTCGCCAGCTCCCGTCCCTCCCCCCTGGCGAGAAGGGATTGAAATTCATATCCATCAGAAGGCCATCTTGCTGCCTAATCAGATCTGGTCTCATCCCAGAGCCTAATGAGGGGAGAAAGCACACCAATCACAACTCTTTCTCCATGTACCCCACCTCCCTGACAGGCAGCCTATCAGGGCACTACAGCACAGGGCTCCAGCCAATAAGCAGAAGGAGACAGAAAAATAGATAAAGATAGATTAGTGAAAAGAAAAGAGGACCAGCTTATAGATTTTAATTAGTTTCAACCTGGGATGTTTTAACGGTAGATGCGGTTGGTAGTTAGTTAAGCACAGTGACACTGCGCCAAAAAGAATGACAGATGCAGGATTAAGAGAAAGGCCAGAGCAGGCTCTGCAGTAGGAATGTTTTTCTTTAGATAGACTGGGTGAGAAAGTTAAAGCCAAAGACAAAACCCCTTCAGGGGGTGATGGGAAAGGTTGCAGGCAAGTTGTCCAGTCACACACAGCATCCAACAGTCCAGCCATGCAGCATGTCAGTAAAAGCATAGTCTGTGTGGTGTTAATAGCACTGGCAGGTACACAGTACTACAGCCCAAATAATCCCCTTTTTACTTAAATCAGATAAAAATGGATGAAATGCTCCACTTTAAACTATTTTTAAAGCATCTCTTTAATCAATAAAGTACTATATGGTCTTATCTTTAGAAAGAAGTTCCAAGTGCCAAATCTAAATGAGTCAACTTGTTCCCATACGGCTCGATCAGTGCAACATGGCACAAGCGATAACGGCTTTACTGTTCTTGGCTTAATAAATTATATCTTAGTTTTTAACTCAAAAATGAACCTGCCATGAGCATTAAAGGAGTGTCTTTAAAGGGGCCACACACAAAGTTGTTGTAAACTGTTGTATGGTCAACAAGAGTTCCCGTAGTTTGCTACTGTCCAGGACCAAAATAAACTAGAGCTACAGGAGCAGACTTGTGATAACTTGTAAAAATAAATTTCCTAAGAACAGAGAAGTACGAGCAAAGATAAGACTTTTTCAGGATTTGAATCATCAATTATCAACCTTTAGAAATAAGGCCAATTAGTGAGAAAGCTGATGTTCATCCAGTCCAGACAGAAAGGAATTAGTTGGCGTGGAAAGAAAAGGATGGAGCCCGTTTACAGCACTACAGAGACATCATGGATAAACACTGGGAATAGGTCAGAGAACAAATCTCAAACCTGATTGTTTCTTTTTCAAAATCAGATTGCCCAGAAAGTGTCATAGTAAAATGTATGTAATTTATGTCTGAATTAGCTTATAGAGGTGGAAGAAAAATAAAAACATGTATCAAGAGACTATGGCCAGTTCATTTAGTGGAATAATTTTCATCCCAGGCAACCACAAGACTGGTCCGTCAATTTACTGTAATTCCTACGCTTAAAATTCATTTTTGGGTGTTCTATTGTATATACAATCCAAGTGTTATACCAATAGCAATTTAACAAATCGAAAGATGAACGTTTAACTACAATTTATAGGAAAATGTGGGCAAATTTTTATCTAAAACGATAAAACTAAAGACTTAATTTTTACACCATTTTTCTTTTAACTAAAAACTAATAAAATTATTTACTGACTTGTTCACATAGTGTTCTAAAAGTAAATGAGTGTGGCATTACAGCCATCATGTATGACAGTGACCAATATATACATGTGGTTGTCACAAAACTTACCGGGGAAGTGTGGTGGTGGACCTCCAGGGCCAATGGGCCCAGGGAAGCGTTCTCCTCCAGGGCCGGGAGGACCAGGGAACCTGCCTCGGCCTCTACTGCCCATGGGAAAGCCGCGTGGGCCAATGCCGGGGGGACCAGCCTTACCCTCACCTGACATCTGGCCTGACTGGGTACCTTGCGAGGGGAGAAAGGGACATACCAATTCATTGACTATGTAAAACTAACTGGGGCTCTGGAAAGGGTTTAGTTTGTTAAAAATGTATTCAGTTATTCAGTCTAAAAAAAGATATATGCCATAAATACATGTAAAAGTGAATTAAGATTCCCTTCAAGAACTTTATCCCTTTAAGTTATAGAAAATGTAGAAAATGAATGCCTAACAATGTTTCGTTTTTCATTTGGCACTGCTTTGTGGTAGTGGTATAGGATTTTTGTGTTGGGGGTATTCTGACACATAACATAGCCCAAAATCAATATTGCAATATGACTACAATAATTAAGAGCTAGATAAAGAGCACATTTAAATGTGAGAGAATGTGTGTGTGCATTATGCTGGAACTACACCAGGCGCGTTGGCGCAGCGTACGGGCACGGGGCGGAGCGTGGTTTTTACCTGCTACGTGGTGAAGCGTCCCAGACGCGTCGATGTTGTCATAGAGAGAGGAGGGATATTGAAAACAAGAGCGATTTAAATATTTTTGAACACATAGTTTGATAATAAGTTTTATATCTGAAATACCGGCAATGCTTTTATTAGTCATTGTGTGAAAAATATAAATAAAATCTTTGCAGTTTCTGCTTATTACTTGTTTAAAAATTGCATAACAACATGTTGATCTTGTTTAGACTGTCTCACAATATGTGCTATGATCTCCAACTCTGCATACACTTTAAGTTAAACAAAGTCTTGCAGTTATACAGATAAAAAGGTATAAAACATTTTTTACGTTAGCCTAATATAACAAATGTGAGGTACAACACAATACAAAACAATGTTTGTACTGTATTACTTATTACTTCTACGTACTACATATATGTTTGTTCTTTGTATTTAAAAACGCGTCTTGATCAATAAGCAAATCCGACAGCAACCCTAAGTCTCTGGTACAATGTAGGCTCATAAAAAACGCATTTAAATTGATTGCACTCTTTACAAAAACATTTCTGTAGTTTATCTAGTGTTTCTATGGAAAAGGTTTGCGTAGCCGCATGCAGTTGGATTAAACAACTAGACCTCTCGCGCAAAAATAGAGAAATGCCGCACGGCTAACGTGGGCAGTGTAGCTCCAACAGTGGATTAACGTGGATTTAATAGGAAGCGTGCCCGTACGCTGCGCCAACGCGCCTGGTGTAGTTCCAGCGCTACCAGTCCAACCTACATATGAAACTTGCCAGACACTGATGAGTGAAATTCTGATAACTTCTCTTATCAGCCAATGTTTTTTTTGTTTTATTAACCACCACTAAATTTTAGTGGAAGACTTCCTATGTGGCGTATGCGGCTATGTCCAAAGCGGTTGTTAAATGACAAATTCTAAGAGACTATTGGTGAAAAGTTCCACGACAAAGAAGAGTTATGTTGAAGCCCAATACCCTCAGCCAACCGCTACGCTTAGCCGTGCAACAAATCTATACCCATTCCCTTCTCTGGCAGTGTGTGTGTGTGTGCGTGCATGCGTATGCTTTTCCACTTACTTTTGCGTGACTGCATCTCAAACTGGCTGAGCGACTGTTTGTTGCACGGTGTGACGATTGGATTCTGACCATGCAGCTCCCTCTTTGACAGCAGTTCCATCAACTTCCTGGACGACACTTCTGAGCCCACACACACCAGCGCAAACCTGGCACACACAGCCACATATTTAGTACAGATAGGTGTCTTTTATTTTTTACATGTTTCATAAAAATCACACACAAATGTACATACAATACAAAGGATTCAACCTCTGTGTGTGATGGAGTACACCGAAACTCATGCAGAGTTAGTCAGGTGTAGCTCTGTGCAGTGTGAGAATGCCATTGTAATATCCAACAAGACTATTACACATCTATTTTCCTTCTCACAACTCACCCTTTAGATTGGCCGTTGGCTCTGTTCTCAAAGAACTTGATCTCCAGCACATCTGTGATGCCTATTGTCCTGATGGCTTCAGTCAGGTCCTCATCTGTTGTCCACTGTAAGAAAAATGCATTCAGTGTCACCAAAATGCTGAACTTATCCATATTCATTTAATCAAATTTAATCAAAGTTCAAAATTTTTCACCCAAACATTTAAATTTAACAAAACACTTATACAACACTAATGGCATGCTAGATAAATCATGGATTAAACAATAAAAGTGCAAAAAAAAGAATTCTCCACTCTAAACATACAGTCATATGAACAAACAGGAAAAACGCTCACGACCCCCACCCCCCAGAGCACAGTGGTTGACTAATGTCTACACATCTGGCAAAACGCTTCATGCCAAACGAACCATAACACTGATACATGCAAAGGTGCATGAGCAAGTAGGGAACAATATAACTAGAAGAACAAATTAAAACAATGCTCGCCCCACAGTGCCCCCCCAAGTCTCCAGCACGTACCCATGTGAGGTTTCCAATGTACAGGGCAATCCTCTTGCCCGTGTAGGTGTAGACTACATTGGGCGGGGCACTCTTGCCTCCCTCTGTCCCACCCGGAGCAGGCAGTGTGTCCAGGTAATCCCGGTCCTCTGGAGCGTCACCATTATTGGCCGACGGGGATATGACATCATCATACAGGTCGATCTGCTCATGGACCGGGTAGTCCGCTTCCTGTTGGGACGGGAGGATTACACGTCATTCGCCGGCATCGTTTACACTACGTAGTATTGCATCACAGCCAACATATACAATCATGGAATATTACATTATATCGTTGGTTTTATTTGTATTTTTTTTTCTCTCTTGAATGTAATCTTTTCCTTGAAAGACGTGTGTATGCTTTGAACCTACTCTTGTGTCGATGCTCCCGTAACAGATTTCTACGGTCGGAGCGTCAACAGAACGGGTCAGTGGAGACGATTTGCGCCACGTTTGTTTGCATTTGACCGTCGCGGTGCATCGTCCTTTCAGTTCAAGGAACCGTTTGGCCACAGACAGCGATCTCCCTCAGTGCACCAGTGGCAACAGCAGGAACGGCATCATTTATAACAACTTATTTGTTGTTGTTGTCGATTCTAAATATTTGCGCGTTTTTTTGGAAATAAATGGTAAATATCGTCACCTTCTTAAGATAATGGCCCATGTCATAATTTCAAGTTGTGAAAAAAACCCCGAATAAACAACCAAATATAGAAAATATGTTATTTATTACTGGGTAGGAACAGCATGATCTTTGCTATTAAGGACTTTTTATGGCAATTTTACCAGAGGTGGCGGCATCATGAAGAGATTACTTCGACAAAAATATCATTTTCCTCAAAAAGTGACATAGGCCGTTATTTTAGGACGGCGACGGTATATAAAAGTGGTGTTATTTCAAGACGCAACACTATTTAGACAATTATCAAATATTAACAGGATAAAAAAAACAAAACCCTACACTATTCTGATTTCTTGGACTAGATCTGTGAGATTCTGATTGGTCTAGTGCGACTGCTTTCGTAAACAAAAACCCGGGGCCCGGTCCAACAATCTGCACCACTCGATAAACGGCTCAAATCTAGAACAATAACAAAACAAAACCAAAACAAAAACTGGCGCCCGAGGTGGGAGAGGGCAAGTCCACCGCCCGCCACGAAAACGCACCGCAAAACTCAAAAGCCGTCGAGCTAACGGCAATTAGCATTTAGCTGGCTAATTAGCTTAGCATTTAGCTCCCTCGCGCGCCACAAGGAAGGCCGTGCCGGTGTCGTGCCCAAAAGTGATCGTCCGCCAAAAAGCGATTGCCGCCCGCTGGGTGGGCTGTCAAACCGAGTCATTTTTGAGGCAGAAACAGCCGCTCGCTGCGATCGCTTTTTGGCAAGCGCAAAACTGCATTATGGGTTGTATTGGCCTTTAAAAAAGGCATTTCATCTGGTAAAAAGGGACTGGGTGGGCTGCAATCTGTCAAATATACCATCAAGAGTGAAATCAAGTCATTCTGAGGCAGAAACCGTTCAATCACAAGGTTGGAGCTGCATTCACTTTTTGGCAAGTGGGAAACGACATGTTACTGGTTTTGACCCTTTAAAAAAAAAAGGTATTTCAGCTGGTAAACGCACTGGATGGGCTGTGATCTTTAAAATATAACCCTCGCGACTGAAACCAAGTCGTTTTGAGGCAGAAACACCAAGGTAGACGCTGCGATCACTTTTTGGCGGACGATCACTTTCCGGCACGACACCGGAGCGCGGCGCCAAGGCCCCGGATGTGCAGATGACAAACAATAGAAAAACAGGCGCTCGGTTGATTTTAAAAGTCGCCGGTTGAGGAAACAAACCGTTTATTCTGCGTCTAACCACGCGACGCACGCACGGCGGTGCTACGAGCGGACACGCCGGTAGCCCCGCGCACACCGCCGAGGCGTGTTCGAGGAGGAAAGCTGCGGCCCGGGGCCTACATGTACGCCACGAGCAGCCACACACGGCGTTGGTATTTACCACAACAACAACAAGGAGACGCGTCCAAACGGCGACGTTCTTGTGTTGTTTGTTCGTTTAAACGCGACCGTTGCGAACAGGTTTTTTTTTAAATTATTATTATTATTTTCTTTGCACAAAACTAAGCGAATACCTGGTTGAATTCCTCCTCCACGTCGGCGTAGATATCGATGTGGTCCACACCGTCCGCCATCTTCCACCGAGCGCCGGCGACTGCCGTCAGTTGCCGTGCTGCCTGCTCGCCGCGGGGAGAGAAAGTGGCACGCAGCGCCCCCTCCGCACGGGGTACTTTATCCCAGAATAAACACGCGAGCCCGTTCGAGGAATATGTATAATAAAATAATTACAAATAATAAATATTAAATAATAATAATAAAAAAATAATATGATTAAATACTACAATCCACACATCTGTGTTATATATATATATTTATTTTTTTTATTTTATTTTTTATTATTATTATTATTTTTTATGCAAAAACAAAAACATAAATATATCTCTCCATCCACAAATAAACAATGTATTAACTTTACACCGTTTCAAACCATTTTACAAATAAATAGTCAAATATATTGTTTTGTTGTTGTTTTTGTTCGTTTTGTTTACAATCACTCAACGCTATTATCTCCTGTGCGCGCGCGCGGCCCGAAACGCGCGTCCAAAGTCACGTGCTTCGGGTTTTGTGACGCGCCACGCAACGTTGATCCCGGAGTAACGGGACTGGCCCCCTCTGGCTTCTTTGGCTTTATTGACGGACGCGGCCAGAGTCCACTCCGTGCGTGGGAGATGCTGGAGAGATGGGGACCTAATGGAACGTGTGTAGGCGGTAGTAGTAGTGGGAGGATTAGTGTCAATCCCATGTCATGTCATGGAACTGACCAGTGTATGGGAGGAGCGTGGCAGTGTGAAGACCAGGGGGGCAAGACCTTGAAATCAAAAGAAGTAGGTAAGCACAATATTAGTAAATATAAGATAATAACAAGATCAAGAGTAGAAGAAGAATGACTGAATGGAAGGGTGGGGGAAAGGTGTGAAAAGGTATAATAACCAGGGTCCCAGTACTAGGAGTGAAGGGGAAGAAGGTTTTCTATGGATTGTTTTGATTATAGTAAAAATTCCCGGGACCGTTGGGATGTTATAATATGAGTCAACGCTTTGGACACAGCAGGGTTTTGTATTTGTAATGAGGATTGGCGGCAACAGTGGTTAACACTGCTGCCTCACAGCAAGAAGGTCCTGGGTTCGATTCCCGCCTGGGGCACCGTGGGTTATCGCCCGATCAGGGGCCTTTCTGTGTGGAGTTTGCACGTTCTCCCCGTGTTCGCATGGGTCTCCTCCAACATAAGGACCCCGACTAAAAACGTGCAGAACACTTCCTGTCCTGTCCCTGACCACGGCACGGACCCACCACCTGGAATTGGTGCCCGGGCGCCAACAAAGTGAGGGCTGCCCACCGCTCCTGGCTGCCCCTGGAGGAAGGACGGCCAGGATGGGATAAAAGCAGAGACTGTATCTCATCGTTACGCCACTCCTGCATGTGTGTGTGTGTGTGTGTGTCACCCTCCGCATGTGTGTGGTAAAAAAAAACCGTGTGATGAATAGATCATTCTTCTTCTTCTAACTATTTTCTCCATTATGAAGAG
>OMKR01073952.1:0-13648 GCA_900302355.1 Cyttopsis rosea
GACGGAACCACAAACAAATAGGCAGTGTCTGCTGATAGGTAAACAGAAAAGGTAAATAGAGACAGGGACCAGACGTTCAATGCCGGCGGCCAAACCGGGTTTGACTCACTTCGAGACAGATAGATGGACACCGTGAAGAGAAAAACACAAAGACAAGAACATGCAGAGAAGACCATGAAGAGAGAACATGAAGAGAAGAACACAAAGAGGCACCATGCATACGTAGGTAGAGGTGACGACAGAAAGGGAAGGCCGATTGTGCAGATATACAGACAGGCAGACGCACAAGCTAGAGGTCTACTCAGGTCTACCCGAACCGACTACCCAAGGCCCTACCCGGGTAATGCACAGGTTCGGTCCACATTTTATTGTTGCGAATTGGGTTCGGATCGGGTCGCATTCTAGTAACAGGTCCCCGGTCTGCGCGTCGTCACCCGTCGGACTCGGCATTGGGCGGGTTCTGTAATATCTCGACATCTCAACAAGTTTGTTTAAAAATATGGTCTGTTCCAATCAGCTCTCAGAAGTTTGGGACCCGTGAAGATCTGTTACGGCTCAGGCTAGTGAACCGAAGCGCAAGACACAGAGACGGGAATAATGGTAAATAAGAACTGGGATTTATTGAAGGGATCAAGGGGGTGAGAGGGTTGGCAAGCTCGGCAGGCGGGGAAGGTCGGGCGGGCAGGGCAAGCAGGTAGACAGGGCGGGTAGGTCAGGCAGGCAGGCAGACAGGCAGGCAGGCAGGCAGGCAGGCGGCTAGGCGTGCAGGGAACCGTAGAGTTGGTAACTAGACAACAGGGAAATGCTTACCTATAATACAATACCTACTTGTGTGAGGGAATTACTCTGACTTTAAATAATACGGAGAGGCTGCAGCCTAGGTGGAAGAGGAGGCAGAAGTGGAGAGCGTGACAAGATCTCTAACACAAGCATCCGGAAAGGCAGTTACGGGCCTTGATACACATTTCGACAAATGCTCACATTTTAACTGTGATAGGTTTGGAAGATTCATCACAGTTACGCCGACCATCCGGACCCTAGCTGGTACTGTGTGCTAGAACACTGTTCAGACAAGCAAAGCCGAGATTACCAATCTTTCTGTGTATAGTGCTTGAGCCGGGCACGACCCTTAAAGTCATCTGCTGTAATCTAGGTTTAAACTGTGAACCACAGAGTCCGATACAAATACAGGTAAGGTGGCATGCAGGTGCAAAACAACACTGAGGTTAATAAATAAAAAAAAGAGGCATTGTAGGGATGGGGGATGGGAGTATATAATTCATTCCTTAGTGTTTCTCTTTCTGCTAAGTCTGCTGCCAACAGCAGTCCAGTGCCCGGTCATGAGGTTTTAAACTGGTCCTTAGGAGAGCTCTCAAATCCCCTTATTGGCTTTAGCTGAACGAAGAAAAAAAAACACACACAACTTGGCATCACCTTGCCTCCCTCAAAACAAACCCAGTTCAGTAAATGAGATGAAAAGTGGCGAATTTGAATGGCCACGTCTCCATTTTTTTGTGGCTTACCATTGCCACAGCATATAATATACGTATTAACAAAGTCAGGTACAGTAAAATCCCCTGCCCAGTGGCTAGTCTGTAGTTTGCATCAGAAAAAGGCAAAAAGGTCTATAGGTCAGTGGAAAAGTTATATGGCCCTAAATATTTTAAACCTTATTTCCTGCCTTTATTATACTCAAATTGTATTTTTGCAAATCATGGTTTAGGAGCCCACCAGTAATAAAATAAGTATATTTGAGATTTGTCTTTATTCTCTGGGCCTGTAGTCGTAAAGCCACCTCAACTCACCACACTTTGATACATAGGAATACAAGCATGTTATCAACATTCCTAGGACATATAGGCATAGGGTATAGATAAGAGAATGGAAAGGCACACAAACCTCTAACATCAGCATCATCTCCACCATCATTTTATTACTGGCAGACAACCACTCTTGTAGAAATCAGCTTCATTTGTTATATTCAGCGCATGTATGGTTTCAATTTGGCGTCTGTTCTCTACTTGTCATCACTCCTATGCGCATAGTCATACATGTTAGGCATTGAAATATGGGAGTGATGAGCTCAGATCCCCATTGGATGGAAGAGTAGAGCTCTCCACAGCCTGAGTCACATTTCAGCTGCGGTATTCTGCAGTTTAAATGGAGTGCCATTCCCTGAATAATGCAATAAAAGCCCATTTGTGGAAAGAATAACTTGAATGTGTGTTCATAACAGGTTAGTTCAAGATTATCTGTTTTATTTTTCAGTTTCTTTGAAGAAGAAGATAATCCCAAATCTATCGCATTTTTCCAGAGTTCTAACAGTATAATGAAATGCATTGTTTATTGATTCCGAGATGGTGCTCTGCATATCCTTCTGGTGTTGGCTGGTCAGAGTACTGCTAAACTTGCCCTTGAGAATACTTTGAAATTTACTTATTCAGCAAACAAAATTCCTCTCTAATGTGTCATCCTTTTTCTTCCCATGATGGTGTGCACAGGTTGCTACCAGGCCTGTGTCATGTATTTAGACTAAGTATGTTGTATGTTGTATCTATGGTCTCTGCTGTGTAGTCATTTTGTTCAAATTCTGCAATACCAAAAAGAAGAAATGTACATTTATTTTATCCTTGTTTGGGTACTAGTGTATTTGACTTATTGGTCAAATACATTATCAATTACAATATATTGTTCGATTTCCATGTGGGCAGACACAAACAGTAGCTGTTATATGACCTTACTTCAACAGCATGACAGGCTACATTTGTGCCCGCAATCGCATTTCAAAGATCCTCTGTAAGTGGTTGCGATCAAACGGAATCTTTACACAAGTGGAAAAAAACTGCTCTATTGCCTTGTACGTGGAATCTAGAGTAATTAGCATTACACCAGGGAGCGTAGTTGACATCACTCAAACTAAGTGGCGGTGAGCAGACAGAACAACCCCCCATCGGCCTGAGTTTAGATCCCATTTTCACATACATCTCCAAAATAAATGGATACACGAAAGAACAAGGGCTTAAATGTTATTTTCATTAATATTCAACTTTTTGCCAGAAGACAATGTGAGTTATTTCTAAATGTAGTGCAATCCCTGTGAGACTTGCTAACCAGAAATAAAATGATAACTCTTAGGATCTTCCCACTATGAGGAACCTTTTTGGTTTTCCTGCAGCCAGAAGCGGAAGCCAGCACCCATCGTGACAAACTGACTCGTACTCGACTCCTACAAGGTCTTGTACCGAGTAGCTCCGAAAACAACAAAACAACTCAAAACATTTGTTTTCACAACTCCAGATGTAGTTCCATGAAAGGAAAATAGCTGGGAATTCCTTTGAGCCATTTTCCAATCCCACTTCAAAGTGAAAAGCCGCAGCGAGGAGAGGTGTCAGAAACCGAGACGCAAATTGGGAGACACAACGGCGGAAGAAGTGAGAGCGTTTTGCTTCCGTCGCTCTGGCGGTAATTTAGCACAGTTCTCTCGCTACACTCCACCGGGGACATCCACAGACCTGAGATTGGTGATCACGCATTGTGGCCAAACAATTCTCCTTTTATTTGCTGAGAAAGTCAACGAAAAACATTTCCTAACGCATTGCACTGCACTACAATGTGCTGCTCTCCTCTTTTGGGTACAGCTGCAAGGAGGTTTCTATGGCGCGTAGAAAAGGAAGATATCCCTATTTCTAGTAGGTACCTCCAGAAATGTGTCAAATCCCTTCCCTGGTGCAATGGGCTATGGAAAGAAAATAAGCTCTTTCGTAAACGTGACGAAACGTTTGACTACTGACTTTGCAGGAGCACGAATGAGTTATTTGAGAAAGCGTCGAAAAAAAACTTTAGAGAAGAAGAGCATGACTAATTTGGGAGATTTTTCTGAATGTAGTGCAATTCAGGCAATTCAGGGCACATCGGAGTGCAAGAAGCAGCAGGCACCTGAGCCTGAGCCTCGGGATCCTCACAATAACCTCTTCATCTCCCTGTTTTTTCACCTCCTCCCTTTGCTTTTTCAAGGTGCGAGTTTTTCCTTTGGCGTCTTCTATATTCGGCATCTACACCTTCCCTCATCCCTTCCTCTGCCTCCCCACCTTCCTCCCTCTCTCTCCCCCCTCTGTCAAAAACAGTGTTGCACAGAAAACATGCAGAGGAAGAGAACAGAGAGAAGGAATAGAGTTGAATGATGTGAAGCTGATGCCGAGAAATAGACAAACATTTTACAGCACCAGTCATTTTAGGGGGAAAAAAGGATAAAAGAAACTAAGGGGAAAGTGAGGAGTCAGCTGCACTAGTAAAAAGTATAAAAATACGGTGCTTAGCACTCGTGGCTGTCAGGAGGCTTCCCTCCGACATTTAATAAGCCATGTTCCCTATCGCAGGGACTGTGAATGAAGAATCTGATCAGTCCCATGAGTAACAGATTCTTCATTCACGCCAAATGGCAGAGGAAGTGACAACGCTGCGCTTCCGTCCCGCCCCCGCGCGGTAGTGTGTAACCGCAGCTCGACTTCCTCTCTGTCTTACTTCACGTAAGAAGGATCCTACGCGAGATTCTCGAAATTCACAGCTTTACCGTTCACCTTTCGGGTTCCTAACTCGTACGAGTCGGTGTGAGTCACCGGCAGGGAATATCCTTCGGGGTCCGGACGGCATCAACGGACTCGAACGAGTCCGACGGCTGTGGCGGCGCTGACCCTCGGCGTTGCGGGCCAGGGCCTTCCAGAGCTGGTACGCAGCCAGACGTTTTCACCCGGTAAAGGACAGACACCGCAAAATAATGGTGTCGTCGAGGTGCAAGAGGCCGCTGTCAGTGTGGAGAAGCGCACGGTTCCTCTGTGCGGGGTCCGCAGTAGGGATCCTATCATACCGCCCCACCATCACCATCACCAATGGTGCGACAGCCAACGGGCGGTGGATGGCGACGCAGGAGAAGCGTCACATGAACGTGTTAGAGCTGCACACAGTGTTATTAGCTCTTCAGCACTTCCTGCCGCCGCCCTCAAGGCCGACGTGTTCTGGTGAGATCAGACAACACGTCGGCGATAGCATACATCAATCGCCAGGGTGGGGTCCGGTCCCTCCCTGTCGAATGTCGAACCGCTTACTGCTGTTTGGGGAGCGGAACCTCCTCTCGCTCCGGGCGGTCCACACCCCCGGCAGACTGTCGCCTTCACGCCCAGGTGGTGGCGGAGACCTGGAGACAGTTTGGCCGGGAGGAGGTGGTGGCCTTCTTTTTAGCCTCTTTAGAATGGTAACACTAGTGATGTAAATGATTCACAAACGATTCGTTCGTAGCGACTCACAAACTGAACATAAGAGCACTAAATTAAAGTCCAAGGCAAAAAAGGGCCAAGGCATCTGGCATAATTCCTATTGAATGTGACTTTTTGGAGAGAATTTGGCAAAAAAAAATGTCTGGGATCCACACTTTGCATCCTTCGACCCAAATAAATAATTCTGAACAGAATTCATGGTTCAACCATTCATGGCTCACTGGAAGTCCTCCCTCGCTCACCATGCATTACACCAACTACAACCTGCACAACTGAATCAAATGAACGAAGAGTCGGAAAATTGGTCAAACCCTTCATCACAAGACCTGACTCTTATTATTTGAATTTTATTATCATGATTGTTTCCAGGGGATGAAACTCATAATAATCTAGTCTTAATCTCTTAAATATCTATATTATTTCTACTCCCAGAATGTTGTATTGCTCCTGTGTAGATTAATAAACATTTCCTTTATGTTGCCCTCGGGAGCAGACCTTAACCACCCTGTTCCAAAGTGTGACACTAATTTGCTGGAATATCCTCTCCACTGTGGCTTTAAATTCCCTTGCGGCTGTTTTGTTGGAGAGTGGGTTGGCGTCCCATGGGAATTTATCTACAGCAGGCAATTATCCTTTTGTTTTATGTTCATTTAATTACCTATGTATTATGTATGTGTTTTTCACTTTTGTTTTATTAATTTTTTTATTGATTTGATTTGTGGAATTTTACCTCTGGTACCTCTGGTTTGCCTCCGGTACTTTTGATGCTTATTCTATCAGATTTTTATCAGATTTACACCTGTCCTCATCGTGTTCTGAGGTTCTCAAGTCTCCTTTATTCTACAATATCGACAACATCAATACATTTGATCTGTCTGTCATGTTGCCTTTATTCCTATTTCTATTGACCTGTTATTTAAATAAAAAACAAATAATTAACTTTATTCACTTGCACTGTTTTACTGTTGCGACTCCTTCATTTTAAAATGCTTTATTTCTTAACCACATCAATATTACAATAATTCTGAAACACATGACAGTTAAAAAGCATAATGAGGACCAATGACAAAATACTATGTGTGAGGTTTTCATTACTAAACATCAGGTAATTCTACATTATAAAGGAAATAACATCCTGGCCTGGTTGGTAAATTGAGACTCAAGTTTGTGTGTTTCACTGCACAACTACTACTCTTGCCAGCAAAGGACTTGTGTTACAGTTGTCTTTGGCTGAACGTGTCCCTATAAGACCCTGCACCTGTGACTCAGGGCCATAAAAATACATTTGACTTGACCCGACTATCAGCAAGTTAATGCCCATGAAGGGCGTCTTGACATGTGGGCACGCAGACTATCCAGGTAAGCCAGTAATTCAGAATATTATAAGGTTTTGGAATTATTGGGGGTAATGAAAGATCTCCTTCAACTCCCATTGTTTCCAATATTACGGTGCATTTATCTGTGTTATATGATGCTATTAATGTTTCCCACTTGGCATCCATTGCAGCCTGGCCATCCTGGAAGGCGGATTCCTCCTTCTGTGACCCCTTCCCAAGGTTTCTTCCATTATTTCCACCGCAAGTGCTTTTTCTGGGAGTATTTCCTTTCCCGGGTGGAGGTTTAGGCTAGGGGGTGTTTGTAGGAGTCTGTACTGTGTGTAAAGGCTATATAAATACATTTAATATTTGGCTACAGCCCTGGTCCTCTTGAAATGTAGATAGAGATAATACACATCAGAAAGTAGGCCACATGCAATTTATCTCTCTTGCGATATGCGATGGGGACATGGTAATGTTTGAATAGAATTATGAAAGGAAAGCCTGGAATATGGCCCAGATAAGACGTGTACCTAAAAGATTATCTTGTAGATAATTAAAAGGTCAGATAAATGCAGAAATTATTGAATTCACATTGCTTTTCATTTTGAAGTTTGCTGCAAATTTGTCAGCCAATGGAGATAAAGGTGAAAAAGAGCCAACATTTTAACTTAAGCCTTTTGGACAGCCTCACAAGCGCACACGTATGACCAAAATCAACAGGAAGTGATGAAATAGTCCCATTAATTCCAAAACGACCGTTCCGACTGAGGTCGCATTCGCACAAATCAGACATGCATCAGGATTAGGACCGTATGTGAAAGTGGCCCAGGTCAGATTCCATGTGATTTCTGCTGATAAACAATGGTAAATGACATCTAAACAACCATTGGCTTCAACTATTGTCTAATCTACAAATGTTGTTGGGGAACAAAATCACTTTCTGGGGACTTGGCTCTAAACCTCCTTGATGCTGGTGCAGGTTATCAAGGCCGGCTATCCACTTATGTCTTAAATGCGACAGCTTGTAAGGTCTTACCGTAAAATAGCCTCGCTTAAAGCATTGGCGCTGCTCTTTGCAATGAGTGTCTTTCCAAGGAGCTCATTGACTTTTTTGCAGAAATAATGGTCATCGGTCAATTTCATTGACGATCGGTCAAGGCCGGAATCTTTCATCGTTGTTGTTTGGATCTTTGAGGGCAGCTTTTAAGGAATTTTCAGACGGAAAAAGACAAAACCACAAGTCCTTGTTATCTTGGATTTTTGGCCATCGGCGCATCCTGGATCGATTGGGTATTTCACATCCAGCCTTCACTGTATAATGCCTTCAGTCCTTTGGGCAATTATTGAATTAAAACAATAACCGAATGATAGCAGCAGGAAAATAGACAGCGGTGAATTGCAATTGTGCGGCCGTGCCTCCCAATCCCCAGTGTTCCTTGTGTATTCTTTTCCTTTTCCCCTTTTGTCTCCTGTCTGTCACTGTTGGTCTTGTGTGTGTCTGTGTGGCGGAGGCGTGGTCTCCCGCTTCCTGGTTCCTGGCTCCCAGCTTCGCGCAGCTGCAGGCAATATCACCGCCTTCTCCGTAAATAACCCGGCTCTCCAAACACTCATCGCCAGATTGTTGCCTCATGTCAGCGGTATTCCATGTTCCTGGTCAAACTTGGCTCCGAGTGCTCTTCGCGCCGTCTAGCTCATACTAACCCTTGTCTCCGTGCCCGAGGATCCTGTCATCGCTGCCGTTTGCCTGCCAGTCTGCTGCCGCTACCACCACTACTCACTTACTCTGTTCATTTTTATGCCTCTGAGTCCGTGTCCTGCACTTGGGTCCGATTTTTTCCATAATGATGACAAAAATTAATCTAAGTTACCATCTCTCAAAAAATAGAAGTAAATGCAGAAAATAGGCACTCATACATGAGTTCTTTTGACTGCTGTAACAATAAGTTACGTAAATTGAATGGTATCAGCCTTGTTATGTGGTATCAGCCTCAGTGTGAACTGCTGCTGCTGCTGCTGCTTCTGGCGAATAACATGGTCGATACGTGAGGAGATCTTTGACAAGGCATGTCAGGCATGTTTGACACGTATGTCAATCTCCAGGATTAACGTGACCCTACATTTTGCTTTCAGAGCTGTCATGGCTGAAAAGCCAGCTTCACATACTGTCGACATGGTGTGCTGAACGGTACCAATCCCTTAACTGCTGCATAATGTGCTTGGGTGCTCTCAATCGGGTGCTCTCAATGGGCCTCATTCACCAATATGTGAATAGAAATGATCTTGCTTTGTGTGCAGAAAAAGTGCATCAAACCTGAAAGCAAGAATATCTGGATCATTGACATGCCCATTTCTCCATACACATGTTTTGCAGGCTCAGAGATAGAGAAGCTGGAGCAGACTTCTCTTATAGTGCACTGAAAACATGAACCACCACCCCTAAAGCCATGAAAGAGAAAATATTGTTTCAGAAGTTGAAGCTTCCTTTTCCATAGTGTCTCTTCTGAATATATATTGTATTGTCTGTTATTGAATATTTAGCATATCCATTTTAATTGTGATTCTATTATGCTAATTACATTTAGTTAGGGTTTGGCTATAAGACTTCCAGCTATATCAGGAAAGGAAAGTAAGGTAAAAACCTTTATCTCCCAGCTCATTGACGTCTCCCCAACGCTGTCCTGTGTCCTGGATGAAGTCAGCATGCAAAGAAGCGACCAGCGGCCATGTGGTGGCGCTCTCCTCTGAGCCCGGTGGCATCTTTTCATAACATCCACATGCACATGAACCATCTGTTTGGATCAGAGTGCAGGTGTTTCAGCCTCTTCTCACCTGGGGAGAGAGGCTGTTGCTCTAGGAATCGATCAGTTTGTAAGGCACCGCTCCACCGGGAGATGATGTCAGTTCTCACTTCGTGACGGGGCAGATTGTAACACGTCTGAAGATCACGTCCATGGAGATGGACCTTGGACCTTGGTTCCAGCCTGGGCAATATTGAGCCAAAGCCCAAATTTCCCAGTTCTGAAACTTGCGCAAGTGTTCTCTTCTGTTTGGCAGGAACACAAACAGCGTTTTTTCTCCAACTCCAAGATGGAAACGTGCAATGTGATATGGCATGTAATTTCCCCCAAAATGATTCACCACCTATCTTAATCTTCAACGGTGCACTTCATTGGCTTGGGATACTCAATGTTCAAGGGCGACCTAACTCCATCAGGACAGAATTGCATTTGCGATGTCCCCAAGCAAATTGAAGAGCCATTCCCTGCTGTCTGTCTTGAGGCATCAACTCATAGCGCCCACTACTGACTGCGAGTAAGTATGGCATTAATAACTGCATCTATATATATTTTTGCAAAATGCCATAAATAACATTCAACCTTTATTTATTCTCGAAAATCATTGAGGGCATGCCCCCATTTACAATGATGACGAGACGAGAGGACATCAGAATAAATTGATAAATACATTTTACTTACATTCATGGGCGGAGCAGTTTGCAATCATTGTCCTAAATTGACCCATAGGTATAATTGTGTCAAGTTTAAGTGTGTGTTCCAAGTGTGTTCCACAGAATCTAAAAGCAGTTTTTCCAAATTCAGTGTTTTGAGCATTAGTTTGACTTTGAGCATGAGCCAATCATTTGAGTGAATTGAGTAATATATTGTATATTTTGCAAATTTATTGAGGAAATTAAAAGTCCTCAAGCCATTCAAATGCCTCCTCTACTGCATAAAATAAGAAAATGTATCAGCAAACATTCTTTTTATTTCACCTCCATTACTTCAGCCAGTGTGTGTGTGTGTGGAATATAATTTCTCCAACATCATCTCCACCCGTTTCCAATTTAGTCGCTGGGATGTTGTATTGTTTGCCTTTCATACAAATTCCCTTGGCTTCAATATTGAATGATGAAAAAATAATGAATGAAAACTCCTAAAACTGCCTAAACATGAACCATGTGGCTCCTTTGACTTGAAATCAACCATTTACCAGGATGAGAAACCATTCCTACGTCACTCAAACTGAGTCTAGCTTTTGGACATTAGATGGGCTATTGGAAGAGTTGCCTTACTAATTGAAAATATAATAATACGTTTAGCATGTTGTTAGTATGTTGGCGAAGGCAACATATTTACTGTCACACCTGCCCAGCCTGCTCCCCCGTGACTCGTGTGTTGTGTCCTGGTTCCACAACCTGATCGGCTCACTCCACTCTCAGTACAGCAGCTGCCCAATTTGTGACCCTGCATATAAGCTCTGCTGTTCCCTTCCTCTGGGGCCAGATCGTCTTCGACTACTGACCATGCTTCTAGCCTCCCTGTTCTGATCCCGTGTTTCCTGATCCCGGATTTCCTTATCCTGTATTTCCCGATCCCGTGCTTCTTGACCCCGTGTTTCCTGATCCAGTGCTTCCTGACCCCTTTTTTCCTGACCCTGTGTCTCCTGATCCCGTGTTTCCTGATCCAGTGCTTCCTGACCCCTTTTTTCCTGATCCAGTGCTTCCTGACCCCTTTTTTCCTGACCCCGTGTCTCCTGATCCCGTGTTTCCTGACCCCTTTTTTCCTGACCCCTTTTTTCCTGATACCGTGTTTCCTGACCCCTATTTTCCTGATACCGTGTTTCCTGACCCTGTACTTCCTGACCCTGTATTACCTGTTCCGGATCATCCGGTCCGTCCTGCTTCAGTTTGTCTGCTACCAGCTCCCTCTGCCTGCCTGTTCTTCCTGGATTCACCTGGACTATTTCCCAGCCTGTAGTAAACTCTGTTAAAACCTCTGTCTGCCTCCCGTGTCTGCATTTGGGTTCTATTGCCAGTATACATCCTGACATTAACAGAATAAACATGAGTCACCAAGATGCTCAACAGCAAAATGGCCCATTTTAAGGTCAAAATATCATATTATAGATTCTATATTCAAACCATTATACTGTATGTTGTAGATGGAAAACACAATAGAAAGAATATTTACTTACTACTGTAAGGTTGGCCGAGGCACAAAAAGACAACCCCAGTTATGCAGTCCAGGTGTATTTATTTAGCAGTGGAAACCGCCAATCCCGTGCAGCAATATATACAGTGTAGGTCCGGCAAAAAGAAAAAAAAAAGAAAAAAAAGAATAACTATACAAAAAATAAATTAAAAAAGAGAAGAAATAATTAAATACCAAAACTGTGAAAAACAAAGAAAGGCTCAGCTCTGCACTAGGCAATGCCCTTTTAACTCCTGGGCCCTCGCAGCTCTCCACGCTGGCTTATCTCTGCTCCCAAGGTGTGACCACAACTGACTCCCAGGATCTCCCGCCTTCTCCTTCATCAGCTGGGTCCTACTAAGAGACATTGATTAGCATTTGATAATCAATTATCCCACCGGGTCCACAAAATATACAAATATTTACAATTGCCTTACAAACCATACTAAAACACATCTTTAGGTAAGCGCTTACTCATTAAAATTGTATAACACCCCTCCAACTCTACCATACTTGGCGCCTACTTGGAACCCCCTTTCATAAGCCAATGGTCGGGTCTAAACAGAGGTGAAACAGGTGACAAACAATTGGTTTTCCTTGCCAAACACTTAATGGAATAAATGGAAATGGAAATGCAAATACGAGTCCGTGTTCTGTGTGCTTCATTACACTGACCCACGACATTAAACAAACAGAAGTACCGATGACGATGTGAAATCATTCTACGCAAACACTCCAACACAGACACCTCCAAGGCGGCTTGATTGAATTATTAATGGAAGAGGCGTGCGAGCGTGCGTCTGACTTTATAGGGCACGAGCTAACCCCGTGGCATTTCCCCCCGATGAAGACGACCCCCGTGGAGTCCTGGAAAGGAAGGCCGCCGTGCAGTTCTCCGTCCTGTAGTGGATCGCGAAGTCGAACGGCTGCATTGCAGGGGTGAACCTCCTCCCTAATAAGTAGTACTTCAGGGAGTCGATTGCCAATTTGATGGCAAGACACTCCTCCTCCACCGCGGAGTATCATGCCTTCATGCTTGAGGAGCTTCCTGCTTATGTATGCGACGGGCTGGAGGTCATCTGGTTCCCCTTACAGCGACGCTGCTCCAATGCCCGCCTCCGAGGCATCAGTCTGGACTGTGAGAGGCTGCTCAGGGAGTCCTTCAGTAAAGGCCACCTCACAGTTCTTCTTCGGTGAGGCCGGTGAGGGGCGCCGAGATGGTTGAGAAGCGGGGAATGAGATTTTTTCTTTTCCTTAAAATTCTTTATTATTCTAAATATATTAAGGTCAGGTTTTTTTTTGTCATTGTACATATCAAAGGAAATAGAGAAGTTTGAAGTATAAGATATAAGATATTTATGTGTAATGATATTTAAGTATTATATTAAGTATTCATAGCCTTTGTAATTACACTTCCATTTATTTATTTTCCGTTTATTAATGGCTACCACAGCTTGATATGAATATTGCACTCATTGCATTGATAAACAATGTGGGCTGTGAATCTTGTACACAAACAACATTCAAACAACCATTCAGTGATTCTTTGATAGTTATTTGCGTGCAGCTAATTAAGGTCGGCTCTTCAGTTTAATCGGAAAATTGCGACGCGGGCCTCGGCAAGGTGCAGGATTTGGGGAAAGCGGTGTTCCTTGGGGAGCAGCCTTTCAAAGATCTGACGCGCGGCACATAAACAGTTTGTGGGAAAAAAAAACAACCAAAAAGCCAACAAAACCAGCGAACCCCTGCCTCCCCAGCGCTCCTCTCTTCAAACACCCTGAAGAAAATGAGACGAAAACCGCTTTTGGATGACGAGCAGCTCAGCCAATTGGATGAAATTTGCTCATTCGATCCATTTTGTTTCATTGGTCGGGGGCGCCGAACGGCGTGCTTGAGATCTCATTCCATTCACTTCAAATTGGTGCTTGGGCCACGTTCTCATCTTCTTCAATCCAGAACAATGGGAGGGGGCGATTTGGAGGGGGTGTTTTTCTGTGTCCTGTGCTCGTGGCCAGGAAAAAAACCTAAAAAACAATGCTGTCCAAATATTTTAATTATATTTTTATTTTATGAATAGGTTTGACTTTAT
>OMKR01073953.1:0-15019 GCA_900302355.1 Cyttopsis rosea
GCAGAAGAACAAAAAACAAAAAGAAAGGGCAAAAATCAACAAGTGCAGGAGAGGAACATAGGTCTGAGAAATGAGCGGTAATCTGTAAAAGATGGTTTCTGTCAAACAGTGAGCTGACTGGCAGCTCGAGGGAGTTTTCTACCCTGATACCTAAAGGATTTAATAAGCAGTCTGGGCATCTGCTACCTGCCTTCTTCCTCGCCGCTCCAGGTATAAAAATGGAATTAGTGACTAAACTCCCTAATTTAATCAGGGATCATTTGACCCCGCAAACATTTTCGCGCTCTGTCGCGTGCTGGACACGCTCTTAACACACTACACACTGCTCCTCCACATCTCGTCTAATCACCGATGCAATGATCACTGACCACTGTCTTCCATTGTATTCTGAAACATTCCACTTTTATATCTTTTTAAAATAATTTCTCTGTGGGGGGTCTTCAAATGTACATTACGTGTTCTGCTCAAACTGCGGGGCCCTGTCACCGATACTTTAGGGATTTGCTTAATTCTTCTAAAACCAGAAAGAGTCACGAGGGTCGCCGGTTCCAATTTCAGGGCCAAATCTGGTTGCGAAAAGAAATTGCACAATCCACCCCCACCGGGACAGGGGAGTGACGTTCTGGTGAAAGTTTTTCATTCGTCGGAGTGATAAATCAGTTTCAACCTGTCCTAATTATAAATATAATATTCAAATAATCAAACAGCCTCCAGAGAAGGAAGGATCTTTCTCCACCGCGTCTCTGCCAGTCTGCGCGACTCTGCGCCAGCAACACGGGTCCACAGCTCCGCTGCCCGCACGTCCTCACCCGAGGCCACCGGGTTTATTCAATTAAATAATTAATAATTATTTTTTTACATTTTAAAATAATTCGGTTATTGTGATTATTTTCAACCTGTCTTTCTGGCCGACGCTGTTGTGTACGTCACGTGCCATGACCACGCCCCCATGATTCCGGAAAGCCAGACACACACGGCAATGTGCCGTTGGTTCTGTGTAAAAAGGCAAAGCCGACATTTTGACAGGCCGTCTTATTGCGGAATCCTCTGTGTAAAAGGGGCTTACGATTCCCATTCAGATCACCTTATCAGCGTGTGTTGGTGTGTGTAAAGTCTTTCAGCTCCTTCAAGCCGCTGGGTATACATTTGGCTTTCAGCAGACCATTAATTTCTTTGCAGAACCTGCAGCGTCTGTTACCATAGTAACGCTCTCTTTGTCTTACCTAAACCCTACTTGCACCACTTCCCTTGGGGGGTAGTAAAATACAGCGTTGAATAAATATTGATTTATTTCACCTAAAAAAGATTTCTCGCTGGATACAGATACCTGATCTGTCATCAACGCTGCTTTTAGCTTCACTTCCCGTTTGCTCTGTTTCTCAGTCAGTTCTACCGGACACTCGCAAACTGTTTCGTGAATGAAAGTGTACGAATTTGAAATTCAGGGTCAGACAAAAAAGTTTTCACTGAATATTTCTCTCACAAGCACAGATTCTGCCATACAGATTCACACGACCGGTTCTGAGCAAGAAGGGAAAAAAAGACTATAAAAAAGTTATGTCACAATTTAATATGTGGTTGTCATGTTGGAAGCCAATTTATTAATTATTTGTCAAGCTGTTCATCTTGATGCGCCAAAGTTAAACCGGATCCAAGAGGGAAAAAAAGTTCATTCAGGGATAACTGCACAAATAAACCTGCAAAGTCCCTCGGGGCTGTACAAGTTGCCTCCCCCCCCCACCCCCCGGATGGACTGAGGATTGACAGCTCAGCCAGCCGGAGTTGTGTCTGTGACTTTCTGTCAAGGTATGTCGAATTTGACCCATTTCCTGTGCGGTGAGCTTCAGCTCGCTCAGTCATGCTGACTCACGCTAACAATCACAGGCTGAGAAACTTGAGTTTTCATTTAGCCGTCGCGTTTCGGATAAGCTTCGCTGCCTCCCATCGGCAACTTGATTGGCAGCATCGGTGGGACATAATGGGGCGCGTGAGTCACTGCACAGGTGTTGTTTGCAGAGGCGTTTGCCAGAGGGAGTCATTGGCGAGAGAGAGTGTGCGTGGGACGGCAGACTAATTTTATTGGTTAAGTGGTATGCAAAGAGGTTAACCATGTGTTTAAGTAGGGTCCCTTGGGGGCATACCACTGCATGTTTGTGCCCTTGCATGTGTGTGTGTGTGTGTGTGTGTGTGTGTGTGTGTGTGTGTGTGTGTTTGTGTGTGTGTGTGTGCGAGTCCATGAAAACGCTTCTTCCCTTAAAGCTCTATTATCAGCTTTCCTTCATCATCACTGCTGCTGGTGTCTTCTGGGTAATCCTGGCAGCTCTGCAGCACAGGCCTCGCGGCGCTGCTCAGACACTCGGGAGGCTGGTAGCTGTGAAGGTGTCCAGTCGACAACAAAGCCTGAATATCTGCCCGATGTGGGTCACTGCCATAGGTCACGTGTTCTGAGTGAGGCTCTGAGTGAGTAAAAGTCCAGGACCTTGACACAACGTCGGCTGCAGCTTGGTTGTAGGCCCGAGGGTCCTCGGTCAGCCCGCCCTGAGCCCCGCTGGCGTGAACGCAATGCGGCGGGTTCGCGGCAGATAAGACGCCGAGGGTACTGTGATAATCGGAGCAACGCAATGAAGTGTCAGAGGAGCCCGGTACAGTTGTGTGCGGTGCCGCTGCCGCAGTATCTCTCCCGAGGGAGGCCTGCGCAGACGGAGGTAAGACCGACTCTCCGCGGGGTTGGTGATTTGTTTGAGATCGCAAGGGGTCGCTCTCAAGTTGGCAAAAATCCTCTCTTGCTTGCCCAACACTGTGTTGCTGTTGAACATGCTCTGTTGAATACGTTTGCTGGTTGCGTCCGTCACCGCTCTCCGGTTGAAGGCTGTTGGCTTGGGAGTCGGGCCGCAGAGGAGGGGAGCCGGCGGAAGGCGTAACGCGGTGGGCTGCCGACCCGCCCGGCTCTCCCCAAGGGGGGCTCCGGTGGTGGTGCTCAGACATTCCACAGTGCGTCTGGGAGAGACACAAATGTTGTCGCTCAGATAGCCCTGTGTTTTCCCGAGGATTGGACTCTGTATTTTTCTCCTCTCCCTGTTATTAAGAGAAGAACACAGATCATTTTGGGAACAGATTGAGATGCCGTTGCACCGTGACAAGACAAGCAATTTGTTTAACCCCACCGACACTGAGACTTCTCATAAGCCGGCTGCATTGCTCAAATAACGCAAAGCTTACCTGTCCCGAGAGATGAAGTTAAGATAAAACAGCACTGGTGTGTGAAATAGGCGTGGCATCCAAACATAATTGAAACGGAAATCTGGCGACTGCAATTTTTTGTCCCGGATTTTAAGGAATTTCTAAAAGCTTCTGTTCACACTCTTGCTTTAGGTCCTAAGACCTTCATTAGGAAATGCAACAATGAGCAGCAACACATAAGGCAGCAGGCTTTAGCTCATTACTTGTATTTTTGCACTTAAACAGCACCAGATGTTGTAGACCTACAGGAAGCATGTAATTCCACCTTTCCATTCCATAAAAACATAAGGAAGAAATACAATGGGCACACTCACTGAAATGGTTCTCCATGGGGGGATTACTATCTGTTCAGTAAATACGTTTTACCTGAAGTGATTTGTATGGATTTCCACCATAAATTTAATTCCGCACACATTTTTGGGTAAACCATTAATTTATGTTGCTTGTAATGAGGTCTTTAAAGTGTGGAAAATGATGGGTTCTGTATGCCTACACTGGGGTGAAGTAACCACAAGGGTATTCACCATTTCTCAAGGGGGTTGGGTGGAGCAAGTCTCTTTGGCTCCTGTGGTATGAGTTCTTATAACTTCAATTTGGGCCTCGTCCTTGTCAACATTCTGTACAATTTCTGTATGCAGTCTGTATGTTCAGTGCATGAACACATAGAAAGAATATAATCTAAATAAATACCTGAACTATAATAATGTAATAAAAGTATTTTTTGTTATTTGCATACAAAAACTGTTCATAGTAGCCTAAATTGGCATAGCTATCGCAATATTTGAACTCATGCTTGTGCCTTTTACTTGTTAAAAGGATCTCCTATCATATACCATACAACAAAGCTTAACAATCAGAGAGGTCAGATCACATATGGATGCACTGGTTTGGAGTGCATTTAAATATATGTTTATTTTGTTGTATGTCCTGATGAAGCTTTTGCAATGAGATAGAGGGCGGAAGCTCTCTTCTTCTCTTAGAATGGAGTTAGAAATAACTGAGGTTTGGGAGACCACACCTGCTACCAATCTGCTACCAAGCAACACTTTGCATGCACCTCCTCCCTCTTTTCATGTATAAATAACAAATGAAACTTAAATTCCCAATTACGACATTGGTCTTAGAAAAAAGTAGACAAATTATAAATTATGTAAACAATATAATGACAACAGGCACATTCCCCACGCACATACCGTACATCCCCACATCCTTTCTCCTCCCCTTCCTTCAGCCAAGGACCTCAGAGATCTATATTAACTTGTTGAAAAGGAGCATAATATGGCTCCTTTAAAAAAGGAACAAATCTGATCAAGATTAATGATGATCCTACAGGCTCCTGCGGCTACAGGCTCCTGCGGCTACAGCCACCGCTATCATGGGGCCCACCTACCCACCCTGACCCTTGACTCGCATCCCCATGTATTTTCTAATTGTGCTAAACCTTTCCCCAGCAGAGGCCGCACCTCCTCCACCTATCACTCCCAAGCCATTTCTACCACTGGTTCCCCTGCCAAAAGGAACAGATAGGAGAGGTCGACCCATACTTACGAAGGACGTCAGATGAACTTCAACAACCTGGGCTGCAAATCCTCTGCTTGCAGATTTCTACATGCTCTCTTTTTGCGGGGGGGCGGGGGCATTCCCACTCAGTGTGTCCCCACTTCTACCATTCAATCATACCTCTGCAGCATTAACTTCTTAAGTGCTTAGGTGCTCTATGCTCCGCATATAACCTTGTTCACATCCTCATGCTCCTCAAAGGGCTCATTCATTGCAGACATTCCCTCAATCCTTCTCTCACCGACCCCCTCTTCTTGAACGAACGGGAAGCATCGCCACTCATTTCTGGTTCCATCGCCACCTCAGATTTTCTAATAAAGTCGGCCATCTCACCCGAACTATACTCCGGGAACTCTCTTGGCATTGGTGTCGCTTCATCTGCTTCCACCATGGTCTGTCCTGCTTCCACTGACGGTAGGTCGCTGTCCTCTCAGCTTACCTAGATACAGTACATCTGCACTAACCTCTGGGATCTCCGACAAGCCCACTTAAGCCTCAGCCATTATTATTAGTCTTTTGAGGATAGGCATGGCTGAGGCCTGATGCCCTGAAGACTCCTTCCCCCATCCAGAGTCAAGACTCCTGGTGGTCCATCTTTCGCCAGTCATGCATCATCCCTTCATCATCATCACCATCACCTTATCTCCATTCCATCAATTCCTATTTCTTTTGCCCTCCTGCATCTATTAATCCTTTCTGTGTGTTTGCAACAGACTCCTTTCCTTTCTACCTGTAAGAATTTCTCAGATGGAAGAGAGGAAAGGAATGCTGATGACTGACTAGAGAAACACCAGTACAGCCTCATAGATCACATTTCATTTCAAATAATGTGTTGCCATTCATTAATCTTGATCAGATTTGTTCCTATTTTAAAGGAGCCATATTATGCTCCTTTTCAACAAGTTAATATAGATCTCTGAGGTCCCCAATACATGCTTTTGACATTTTCTTCTGAAAATACCACTCAGATTATTCATTCAAGCCATTCTAAAATGACACAAACCCCCTCCTGCTCCTGTTTGTTTGGTGTACAATAACAAATTTGAGGCGAGAAATAAGAAATCCAGTTGCGAATCTTCACTCATATTAGAAAATTTAAAATTTTATTCCGACTTTCCCTGCGGTGTCCCCACAGTGCTCCAAGGACCGGAAAGCGCGGGGACACCATGGGGCTTGGAGAACCCCAGGGACACCGCGGGGCTTGGAGCACCATGGGGACACCGTGGGGCTTGGAGTGCTGTTTCATTCAATTATGGAAAACAAAATAAATTCATCTACAATAAAAACACACAATCTTTAATGGTTTTGTTTGAAGAAACTCACAGCGGATCGCGCAGCACAGCCATGGGTCAACAATACCACCAAACTCTTTTTTCTTTGTTTGTTTTTTGAGAGAAACACACAGCAGAATTATTATTTAAATACTTACATTTCCCTCATTGTGTATGTGCACAAGCACTGAAAAAGTGAGTTTTTCATAATAGAACCCCTTTAACTACACTTCGAAGCCTTTCTTACACCACATCCTAAAAAAAAACGCTGGATATAGTGAATTATTTTATTAAGAGTAGCCAAAAGGAGGTTTTCGTCCTGCATGTCACTTTTCCTCCATAGATGGTTATTGTTATTGATATGAAAAACAATACATTAATGGTATGGTAAGCTTTTCCCTCATTGTGATTCCGCTCTAAACCACTGGGTCTCTCATGTGTGATAGATGGCCACTGTCCCATGCAGTTGCGCCTCCCCCTGCACTGCCTCACCTTCAAACATTGTTTATCCGCCTCCCGGTCAGCTTGGCTCTGAGTGGAATCCCACCCTGTGCTGTCTGGCCGCTGGGGGCTTCTCCCAAGACCCCGTGTCTCTGGCTCCTTCTGAGTTGTGCACCCTGCCATGAGGCCTCCCTCTGAAGGGCCTGGGGACACACAACAAGAAGCAAAATTGGCGGTTGTGTGTGTGTGTGTGTGTGTGTGTGTTTGTGTGTGTGTGTGTGTGTGCGTGTGTGTGTGATTTTTTTTTACAGATCGATGGATCAAAATCTCGGTTCCTAAAAGGTGCACTGAATACACAACCACGAATACAGATGTTTACAACATACACCTATTTGGTGGACATCCTTCACATTTACAGGCGGAGCAAATTGGCCATTTTCACGCTACATATTAATACTAATACTAGTAATAACCTCCTCGTGTCCCATTTCTGAGGAAAGCAAGAATTTAGGGGTTGATCGAAACCACAGATTGCAGAAAACCACATTTCTAAGGTCCTTAAAATGCTTGGCTCAGTGTAAGTAAGTAAGTAACTTTATTTATATAGCACCTTTCGAGAGCAGAGACATCACAAAGTGCTTCATAGAGATAGATAAGCATAAACATACATACATACATAAAACAACAAACAATTAAAAACATAGATAAATAGAAAGAGCAAAATTACACAAATACAAGTCTAAACAAATGGGTCTTGAGCTGCTTTTTAAAGGCCACAGATCTTAAGTCCAAGGGGAGAGAGTTCCAAAGTTTAGGAGCCACAACCTCAAAACCACGGTCTCCTTTTGTTTTAAGTCTCGATCGCGGAACAACCAGCAATCCCTGATCAGAGGACCTTAAAGACCTGCTGGTGACATAGGGTTGCAGTAGATCTCTAATGTAGGCAGGTGCCTGACCATGCAGAGCTCTATAGGTAATCACAAGAACATTGAATTGGACTCTGAATTTGATGGGGAGCCAGTGAAGAGCAATCAGAATCAGTGTCACATGAGACCTTTTGGAGGACCTGGTCAAGGGTTTAGCAGCAGCATTTTGGACCACTTGTAAATGATCCAGGGATGTTTTGCTGAGGCAGGTGAAAAGGGGGTTACAATAGTCAAGACGGGATGAAATAAAAGCATGGATTAACATTTCCATCTCCGCTTGAGACACAATGGTCCTGAGCTTTGCAATGTTTCTCAGATGGAAAAAACAAGAGCGAAGCAGATATGTGATGTTTAGGCAGTTATTTAAAAATGACAATTTAGCTATGTTTTGGGGTTTAAAAGAGACGTATAATTGAATATCATCTGCGTAATAGTGATAGAAGACACCTTTATAGTGCCTTATTATCTGTCCAAGGGGAGGCATATACAAGGCAAACAGAATAGGACCAAGGACTGAACCTTGGGGTACACCATAATACAGTGTTTCACGTGAGGAGGCGAAGCTGCCAACAGAAACTGCGTAACTCCTATCAGAGGTAGGAGGAGAACCATTGCAGGGCTGACCCAGAGATACCCACCCACTGTTCAAGTCTCTCAAGCAAGATACAGTGGTCCACAGTATCAATAGCTGCACTGAGATCCAACATCACCAACACCAAACATTCTCCTGGGTCACCATGCTTCAGTATATCATTTGAGACTCTGAGAAGAGCTCTTTCTGTAGAGTGCAACACGGAAGCCAGACTGAAACTTATCGAGAATATTGTGCTCATTTACTGTATTGCAGTTGTGAGCTGCTTAGCAACCACTTTTTCAAAAATTTTGGCTACAAAAAGCAACTTGGAGATGGTCCTGTAATATTGGGGAAGAGAATGATCAAGGTTAGAATTTGTTGAATAACAGCTTGTTTGAATTGAGCAGGGACACGACCAGATAGCAGAGAGTTGTTGATTATAGAGAGTACAGCAGGACCAATAGAGCCAATGCCATTTTTAAACAGAGATGTTGGTAAGATGTCAAGTGTCATATGGTTAACCAAGTTAGTGAGGTCTTGGGAGTGTTATGGGAGAAAAACTCTCCAGGATTGTAGGCTGAAAGGAGCACGAGATAGGGGGGGAAAGTGAGAGGTGAGAGGGGAGAATGTTAGATTAAATATCATTAATCTTGCCCACAAGGAAAAAAATAAATTTGTTACATTCCTCATTTTAAAAAATCGGGGTTGCAGGGGTAACAATATTTCTAATAGTATCAAATAAAACTGTGGGAGTCATCAGTGTGGGCCATCCACCAAATGAAAACAAAGGATTGTTTTCTACCATATATGCTCGATAACAGTATACCTTCCTCCCCTTTACGTATAGACCTGCATGATATGATGCGATGCACATAAACACACAGTCCCCTGGAGGGCATTTTGTCAATGATACTACTTCAAAGGGATTGGTCAAGAACAAAAGAGAGCTCTGGAGATGTGAACCTTAAAATTTAGTTATCATGGCCCATGATCTAGCATTTTGTATTTTAGAAATATAAAGCATGGTAATAATAGTCAGGTTTCTCAAGCCAGATGTTGGTCCACACCACTTCTAAAGTGATGTTTCCATCTCCTAGATCTGATAAAAGCAACTGCTGCAGGACAGCTATTGACATGCCTTATTCTTACCCGTTCACAACCTTTCACTTCTGAAAAGGGAGGTGAGGTGTTTCTCGTTATGGGGTCAGATGCCATACATCAAAATGCCGAATGATCTTAACCATTAACCCCTGGCCCCCGGTTCTCTGTTCTCTGTTTGTTCAAAGGCCAGGGGGCAACTCCCATGTAGGGTTAGGGTTAAAGGAAGGAAGAAAATGGCAAAGGTTACTATCAAAATATCTAATGAGAGCACAAGATATTTTCTACATTATACTCTCTTCACTGAAGCTATTTATATATCACCACAATTAAAGAAATGTGCCGATTTTTAGATTGTTCTTTATAAATGTCAGTTTGTAAAATTTGAAAAAAAAGCAAAAAAGAATGTCACAAATACCTGTGGCTGTGCTTTCATTGACCATGGGACCAGTGATATATGAGGGTCTTTCCACTTGGATTCTGCGAGGCTCTGAAGTAAACAGACCATGTCTGTCCTGTAATTCATTGTGAGCTGTGTCTGACGATGCAACACTGAGGTTTGAAAGTTCAATTACGTCGTAACCCTTGTCAGCATGTCCGAATGGCTGCAATGTCTCTCTGCTCAGGGAATGCGTAAGGTTACAGTTGGATTGCGGAATCACCCCATTGGGGGCCACATGGCCACTCTCCGTGCCAGAGGCCCGACTCGCTTCAGCCGGCAGGGGCGGGTGTGCCTCTCCATCCTGTGAAGATGTTCGTTCATGTACTGAGGCTGTACACTTGGCTTTGTCCTCACCTACATAACATGCCTCCTTGTGATCAAGAGGTTTGTGTTGGCTTTCTTGGTGTAATAATGATCGATTTCCAGTAGTGATCTGCACTGCAGGGCTTGGAAAGAGGGAAGGTATGCCTTCCGGGCAGAGCTTGTGTTGGCTGGAAAATCGTTCTTCACCCAGCCCCCACTGGCTCATGCCTCTCTCCTGCTGTTGAGTGGTGGAACTCAGGGAAAATGTGTTTTCCTCCTCTGGGGTTTGCCTCATCTCTGAATTTACAGTTTTGAGCAAAGCATCAGCTAACTCCATGTGGCCTGATGCGTTCTTAGTCTCTGCGGATACGTTCAGGTCTATGTTATCGTGTGGCTGTAATGGCAGGTTGGAAGATTGAGAGAGTATAGATTGATCTGTTATTTGAGCCAGACTCTCATCAACTTGCGAGGATGAGGGCTCCGACAAGTATATCTCCCCTTGATCCGGAGTATTTTCATGGAGCATGCCTTCGTCTGTGCTCTTCAAAGGGACAGAGCTGGTTGCTTGAGCTTGGACGTCCTCCATTGCTTCCAGGTTGCTTCTCTGTGTAAAACTGGTGTCTGCTGTGATCTCCTGCCTCTCTATACGAGGCTCTATGAGAGCCAGCTGCTCGTCAGATATGATTTGCAGGCAGATCTGGAGATCTGCCGTTTGGACATAAAACACATTCCGAGCAGTGTCCAGCTGCATGGAGTCGAACGGTAATGCATGACAAGATACCAGTGGGCCGTTTGGCCTGGCGGAATTTATTGAGTTAAATAGATCTAACGCTGGTGAGGATTGTGTAGATTGTGCGTGTGACAGAGCAGGATCCTGTGACAAAACCGTGAACACAGGAGCAGACAGACGATTCTGTTCCATTGTTATAGAAGTAGTACTGGACTGCTTCTGCAGTATAGGTGTAACAGGCCTGGCTAGCCGCTCAGGGACTGAGGCCTTAACAGGTTTAGAGGGTGAGGTTTGTATCACAGTGGACGATAACTTTGAATGATGGTCATGCATGGTGGCTGTGGTTGTGGTAATAGTTGTAAAATGTCTCTGTGATATGAGTACCGTAGGGGTCGCCTCGTAATTTAGACCTATAGCTACAGATGTTTCAGACACACAAGGGGCTGCAGATTTAAGAGGAGAGACAGGTTGAGCCTGAGCAGAGTCGGTCTCTTTGACACTTTGGGTGTTCACCGAAAGCCAGTGGGGTGGCTCCATACATTTATTTTCAGGTGCCTTGGAGGTTGTGACAGAGGTTGCGTTTTGACAAATGGCAATAGATGATACATCCACAGTAACCTCATTTCCTTTGGACGTCTTCCCAATGCACCGTGAAGGATTACATTCTGGTTCGGTGGCGTTCGGCAACTTGAGCTGATATTTTGGAAGGAAGCTGGTCTTGGCAGCAGAGAGGACTGAAATGGCTGTAGAGGTGCTCACAGATGTTTTGTTCGCACTGATTATGCATGAAGGCAAAAGAGCTCCCTTAAGTTGAATACCTCTTTGATCTGGCTGTAGGTTAATATAAGTGAGATTTGTATTCTGTGTTGGTAAATTGCCAAAAACAGACACGGACGGCTGAGTCAGTGTGTTTGGGTCTGTTTCCATACCCGGGGGATGTGTTATATTGTCGCCAGTTTTCTGCTTTTTCCTGTCAGAGTGAATGTGAGCTCTCTGGGGTTGTGAGATGGAGTCAGCAGGTTTTTCTTTGCAAGTGGGCCTCTCTGCTCTACCAATGATGTCTGTGTTGTTGATGTCCGATGATCTGGGGAAAGATAATTGCACTGCTGACAGAGAGCGATTGTTCAGGAGATGAGTCCTCGGTGAGGTGCACAACTGATGAACCTGGCTGTAATTTGGATTTAATTCAACAGCTGAGACAGTTGGGAGGTTGGTAAGAAGGATTGATGGATGACATACAGTTGCAACGCTGGTTGTGTCTACTATCGTTGCTGTCGTGTCTGTATGCCCTCCAGAGAGACTCGCAACCAGTGAATTCTCTCGGCTGGACAAAGATTTCTTGACAACATAAGCACTGTCGTCACAGCCTTTTTCCACATTATAGAGCTTTTTGAATGTCCCTCCCCTGTACATGTACCACTTGTTGTAAGCAAACTTCTGCGACTTTTTCCTGCGACGTTTTCTGCCACTCGGCTCCCCACAGATGTCCCCACCTTCCCCGTCGCAGCTGAGGTTGCTGTTCCAGGGCTCCTCCATCGATGAATTCACGAAGAGCCCTTCTGTTGTGTGGTTGCAGTCCACAGCCACCTGGCGAACCAGCGGGCGGTGGGCGGACACCTGCTGGTCAACAGACTTGGCGGCAAAAGCTGTCGGGTGTATGGGGCCAGAGCTTCCCCTCTGAGCTAGTGTGACGTAATCTCTTGGGAGGGAGGCGTTTGAGCTTCTCCGCTCAGGCTGCAGTAGGGCAACGCTGTAGGGCAGGGAGCTGCTCCTGGTGAGTGGGGCATGTCCCATGCTGTCCGAGCACTGGGTGGGCACCGAGCTGTAAAATGCTGGTCTCCGGCTCCTGGGAACATTACCACTGGTACTGTTATTGATGCGCATATCAAAGTGAAAGGAGTCTTTGTAAGTGTAAGGCATGGGGAGGTCAATGCTACCCTGCTTTGACAGCATCGTCTTCCTTGGCCTCACATTCTCCAGCTGTTTGTCCTCTACCACCACACTGTTCTCTGAAATCAGTTTCGATATGCGCTCCTCCAGTGCTTTCTGTTCCTGTCCAGACACGCTGTCTTTGGGCTCCAGTCCACTTTGGCCCAGTCCCACTGTTGTGTGTGAACTGCTAGGCTGTTCACGTTGCCCCGTGATCGATTCCGTGAGGGAGTCCACGTTGTTGTCGGGCAGAGTGCTGTCGGGGCTCGAGTGCTGGTCGCTGCTCTCGCTGAAGCCTGAGTCCGTGCTCTCATGGCTCTGAGGTTTCGCTCTGGACACAGAGCTCTCCCACTCCTTGGAGAATAGAGTAGCCTCTTGTCTCTGAAGTGGGACATGTCGGTTTGGAGTCCCAGGGAGCTTTTTGCTTTCCTCTCCTCTGTTTATGTCCAGACTCTCCTGTGCTGAGGGGCTCAGTGAGTCAATCTGCTCTTTGACTGGGTCTCTTGTTTGGCCTCCTGTGTTAACAGAGTGGACCTGCGTAGAGCTGATCGGAGAGGTGATCTCTGTAGAGAGCACTGTGGCGTCTTTTTCCATACTGCCTGACTCCTTGCCGGGGCCGTCCAGAGATGAACCGGTGTCGCCTGTCTCCCTGGAACTGCACAGACTATCTTGGCTGCCCATGCTGCTCTGCTCCGACTCAGACGAGAGGCGGGCATGGGCCTGGGTACGCTTGTGCTTGTAGAGGTTGCTCTGTGTCTTGAAGGAAACCCTGCAGGTGGTGCATGGGTAGGGCCGCTCCCCCGTGTGGCAGCGGAGGTGCTTCTCCAGCACGCTGGGCTTCATGCAGTCTCGTCTACAGTGGGGGCAAACATGCTTCCCCGCCGACTTAGGCTTGGCCATCGGGACGGCAGTCGCCGGGCTTGATTCCAGCTGCTGAGACGGCAGCCCACCAGCAATGTGAAGTGTCAGAAAGGGAAGCATCTCTTTGGAGTAGAGCGGGGGCACAGCCAGGCGGAACGTGGATGGCTCCTGGGAGGACACTGGAAGCTGCGCGTGCGGGTAAAGCTGCGGCGGCAAAGCAGGCACTGTTTGGATGTAAACAGTTGTCAGTGGGGCCTGAATGTCCATCTTCTTCTGTGTCGTTGCTGCGACTGAGCTGCTGTGTAACGGAGTGCTCACAGATTGTGGCTTGCCAGTCTCCATGGTAACGGTGTTGCTGTCGTGATGTACCAGCGCTGAGTATCTAATTACCTGTAAGATAAGCACAGTTTGCATTAGGCCTCTGCCTTTGCCTGTATCAAAGGGGCAACTCTTTCAGTTTGAATAGCAATGTTTCTGCAGTCTAGCTTATCGATTAGAAAATGACAGCTCATTCCCCCGAGGATATCTTAGTATTACATACGATTGGATGGATGAGAATGAAGCAATACAGCACCCATGATGATATACAAACAGTCATCATTAACAGAGAAATTTGACAAAGCACTGAGGGCTCATTCGATTTTGCACAATGATGTGACCCGCAGCAATGTGTGCTGTTTACAGATGACAACAATACTGTAGCACCAAAGACAGATCTTCATACATCTAAACAGTATTACAGTTATGGAGAGATGACTCAAAGGACAGCAAAGAAATGCTGCCGCGAGACTCCCTTGTGTGTTATTTCACCCTGGGGTGCGGTAAACAAGGTTCAAGTTTAAAACAATGTGATCAAAGAGAGAGAGAGACAGATATTGAGAGAGACACTTGGAAAGTACCACCAGATAAAGCTATGGGGTGCTCATAGATCTTTCCTCTGCTGAAATGTGTCTGCTGAAAATATTCCCAGTGCAATTTGTAAAGGAAAATAAATTCCTGCACACTGTCTGAATTTGGTGATCTTAAAGTGCAGATGATGGGCTGGAGTGTGTTATTTATTTTATTTTATTTTATTTTTACAAATTATCAACAGTTAGAAGGTGTGCGAGTGAGAGTTCTATGACTCCAATGCAAACATTCACACACAGTGTGTAATGGGAGTGTATTTCTTTCCTAATCGTGGAATATCGGTGCAGTAATCTAATGAAAACAGTGCACTGACTTCACAGATGTACAAACGCTTCTTTTAAAAAGGGGCATGCAAAGCTCAGCTGTTGTTGCCATGAGTCACGTGTGATGGTTTTGCATAAAGGCCATATCACCCACATAGGTGCTGTTGGCACGAGGCCTCGCTGCTTGATAGTTGAGCAGAGTAACCCGCACCCACACTAAGTACTTTTTACTGTGTTTTAGTTCATTTTTCACAGTTCTCTTGGCAAAGGAGTCCTTTGACTCCAGTCCCCTGTAAAATAAATTTTAAAATAAAATAAAATAAAATACACAATTAGAAGTAGTATAACTCAGGGATTTTATTTTCATCAATTGTACTTATTTATAGATTCCTGGTAAGCTATTTAAATAAGTGACAATAAGGTATATTACCACTTACCACTTGCATTGAAATATAAAATATGAAAAATATAA
>OMKR01073957.1:0-12885 GCA_900302355.1 Cyttopsis rosea
TCCTTCCTACCTTCCTCCCACCCTTCCTTCCTTTTCCCCTCCTTCCATCCTTCCTCCCCCCCTCCTTCTCCCCTCCCCCCCTTCCTCCCTCCTCCCTCACTCCCTTCCTTCTTCCCTCCTCCCTCACTCCCTTCCTTCTTCTCTCCTTCCTTCCTCCCTCCCTTAATTTATTCTTCTATCCGCAGCAAAGTGATTCATAGTTAAACTTCACCTTTATTTAATTTACAAGACATTAGCACCATTAGAGTAAATACAATATCAACTGTTTTCATTGTTTCACTCTTATCCCCCTAACTATAGCCTGGACAAGTATTCCTGTCATAGACCATATCTATTAAGAAAAATCCCAGAGGCAAAATCTTATCAAACGGCGTCCGTGGCATAGTGCATATCAGATTGATGGGGCTTGATATGAAAAGGCTCTGTACTAGAGCATCACATGGCACAATTATTTTGCTCACCGCTTATGGTCTGTCTAAATTGATGCCAGAGCTGTTTAACAGAAGTTATTTATCACTGAATTTACAGGAAAAATGGAAACTGCTGCCAGCATTCCTAAAGGTAGAGAGAATTTTCACCATTCATTGTACAAACAAACAATTTGTTTAACGTTATTATCACGTGGTGCACAATACATTTTGTTAAACTTCCACTTCTTCATCTTTTTTCTGTCTTCATTTGCCAGGTCAAAGGGCTGGTGAAGCAGCATATTGACTCTTTCAACTACTTCATCAATGTGGAGGTAAACAAGAGTTGCATTATTATACATTTACACACATGCATTTGAAAATATCTCAATGCTATGGGTATTATCTTTAACAGATTAAGAAGATTATGAAGGCGAATGAAAAGATCACAAGTGATGCTGATCCAATGTGGTACCTCAAGTAGGTTGATTCATCGCTTTCAGCCAACTCTGAACTTTTTACATGCAGCATGAGCTCTAAATGATAACCGCATTACTTTCAGATACCTTAATATCTATGTGGGAATGCCTGATGTTGAGGAGAGTTTCAATGTCACCAGACCTGTTTCGCCTCATGAGGTTAGTTTTGATTTGTTGTGTCATATTAACAACCATATAAACTGTTTTATCTGGACTCTTTCTTTCACTGAAATTTGGTAGTTTGTTTTGCTATTGCTCAACATGTTTTTTTTTTCTATTTCTATTTCACCAGTGTCGTCTAAGAGACATGACCTACTCAGCCCCTATCACCGTGGACATAGAGTATACTCGAGGCAGCCAGAGAATCATCCGCAATGCCCTGCCGATTGGGAGGTATTACTTTGTGCTGTTTATGCCTCCTTGTAGGTTCACATGCTCTCAACCCATGACTTTAACAGTATAGTCAAAACCATTTTTTGTGAGTAGACAATCCATACTTAAAACTCATGCTATCACCCCCCCCTCTCTCAATTTGGTGTATCCACAGTATCTCCTATTCCAGCAAAATGTTGAAATAGATGAGCCTCAAACTGGCACAGTGTTTACCTTTTTTAAATGGTTTTAAAATGTATCTTCAATCATACGGCACCCACACCCAATCCACGGCACACATAAAAACAGCAGAAGGGGTGGCAGACAATTTATTCATACATTGTTTTCCGAACAACTTCAGTGACTGGAAAGGAGAATGTACCTCCTATAGATAGCACTGGAATATTATGTGGCCCTGCAAACCTTTGTAGATGCAGGTGTTGAACTTTCTGTGTCCATACACCTCATTTTATGAAAGCCACTGTAATCAGATGATCAAAGACACATTGACGACAACAAGTGTGACGCAGGTTTAAACTCTTGGTCCACCTGACACTCTGCTCTCCCTGCCATACTTTCACTTGTTCATTTGTCATTGCATTTTTTTTCTCCGTAGCCTCAATACAAATTTTAAAGGAGTACTGATTTATTGTTGTTGTTATCTGTAAATGGTTTTTATTTTTCCCCAAATCAGGATGCCTATTATGCTGCGCAGCTCAAACTGCGTCCTCACAGGAAAAACGCCTATGGAATTTTCAAAACTCAATGAATGTCCTTTGGATCCAGGTACAGGAACTTCACTGACCATTTTTATTTCTTAGATTCTTTGTTGGCAGCGAACAACAATAACACATGATCTTAAAAGAACATTTCATGTTTTTTCCTGAATAGTGTTATGATCATGGCACCCTGCTCTCTCTCACAGGGGGCTATTTCATAGTGAAGGGCCAGGAGAAGGTCATTCTTATTCAAGAACAGCTGTCCAAGAATCGCATCATTGTCGAGCAGGACAGGAAGGGTGGAGTGGGAGCTTCTGTGACCAGGTACCGTGTGGAACTTTCTGCTGAAAATAGATATTTTTAGGCTAGGCAAGTTTAAGTATATAGCACATTCCATACACAGTGGCAATCCAAAGTGCTTTACATAAGGCATGAAATACATTTTATCGAAGCAAAGAAGAATAAAAGCATAGAAGTCTAAACTAAAATCAGATAAAGACATTGACGTACCATTGAACAAAGGCCTACACACTTAAACATGGCAGGATTGGGACATGTACCCACTTTGGTCATTGGGACCTACATACTCAGGTGTCCCAAACAGATTTTAACAGGTTTGTGTCTGATTAAGACAAATTAGATGACATTAGTTTATTGTGGTTTTTGACATCCCTGCCAATATTTCATCTGGTTTTCCCTCTCAGCTCCACCCACGAGAAGAAGAGCAGGACTAATATGATTGTCAAGAAGGGGCGCTTCTACCTGAGACACAACACACTATCAGAGGATGCTCCCATAGCCATTATATTCAAGGTAAAAGGCCTTGAATTGGCATTGAATCATATTGTAGTACATATGTGTAAGACACTACCTCATGCGTCCAGTAGGATGCGCTGTGAAACTACAAAATGCTGACAGTGCCGCTACTTGAAATGAAAAGTATTATTACTTTGCTTTGTAAATGAGTCTCTCTTGCACTCTTCCCACTGCTGATATAATTTCCATAATTTGAACTTTTGGCAGTTGTTTTATTCAAAGATGCGTTATTCTAGTATGTCCTTGTGATGGACTGCGAATAACAAATAAATTCATAAATATCATCTGGCAGGCAAAACATTGTTTGATAGTTTGAATGTTGTAATCCAATGCTGTTGTTTAAAAATGTCAGTGAGCCAGCTGTCAGCATTAACTTCTGTTCTCATGTGGGACGTCCATGGGGCATGTTTGCTTTGCTTGATTTGTTTGCAATGTGCTTGTGCATCCGTGGCAACTTCCTCCTCCCGACTCTCCCTGTGCTTAGCAGGCCTGTCAAAACAGCCCCAGATGCATTGTGGGACAGACAAATCTGTTCCCACAGCTCCACATTTCCATAAGCAAATGTCAGTAATGACTCCACTCTCACCTCACACACAGACCCAGCATACCCTTCATCCTTACACCTCCCTGTCCACTTGATCACTGATCATCAGAAATGAAATGCATCAGCAGTTCTTCATTTTATTAATCCATTCACTTCTTTCTCTCTGTACTCCTGTCAAATGGCTTGTCTTATTGAATTTCAAATTGTTGTCAACAGGGCATGGGTGTGGAAAGCGACCAGGAGATTGTGCAGATGATCGGTACAGAGGAACACGTTATGGCTAACTTTGCCCCCAGCCTGGAAGAATGCCAGAAGGCCCAGATCTTCACCCAGACACAGGTACCTTGGAGATACATCATTTTTCTGAAACCTAAATCAATGTCACATTGTATATACACTTTATACTGTATATCCAAGCAACCAATTTTGACATTTGACATATTAATTATATAATAGTTTTTATGGGTCAATGAATAGTGCAGCATGTTTTCTTTGACATCTGCAGATATAAACAATAGTGTTTAGTGATGAAGTTGTAATATGACCCAGTGATGTCTTGACAAATGGCTAAATTTGCATCAGCCAATCACCTCATGCTTTTGCCGGTCCCTCTTGTAAGTCACTTTAGGTCCTATAGTGGGTCATTATATTGTTGACAGTCACGAGGCAACAATTTTTAACATACAATGTCATGAAATACTTCATATTCATTGTATAGTTAATAGACAGAAAATGTAATTCCCCATAAAGTTGAGTTGATTTAATAAAATGCAATGTATATTTCTTTGTCTGATTCATGTTTTCCACAAAACACAGTTGTACTTGAGCAATTTTCTGCATTTGAATATGTTGGGAACTATTCTTAAACCTTAAGAAAAATGTAAGAATAAAATAAATTATCCAATGCATACTCTGAATTCTGCAAATTTGCATCTTCTATTCATGCTTTTGAATGTAAATTTACAACTATCGAAGTGATGTTTGTTATTTTGACCGGGTAAATTATTGTCTCCTGTCCACTTAATTTTATGTCCAAATATTTCTCAGGCTCTAAAATACCTTGGAAATAAAGTGAGGAGGCAGCGCATGTGGGGAGGGCCCAAGAAGACCAAAATGGAGGAAGCCAGGGAGCTTTTGGCCTCACTCATCCTTACACATGTACCTGTAAGTAATTTCACAGATTACGCACATCTAAAGAGGCTTCACCACTTCCTGTTTACTTATACTTGATATTATGAATGAAGAATAATTTCTACCTTGGCACGTATGGTAGATGTTTGTATGAACTAATTTGAGTTGATATGATTCTGTAATGCAAATTGATAAATACCTTTTAACCTGCAAATTAGTCAGGAAGTCTTTTCAGGTGCTTGGAGCTCTGTATCAGAAACTATTGTTATTGAGGGACAGGGCGCTATCAGCATCACTAAAGTTGAAAGCACCAACAGCGTAATTCCTTGTGTCAGCAAAAATTGGCAAATTGCCACACAACAGCAGTTCATTGGTGCATCTAATTATGCAATTTATAGGATTATACAGTGGGTATGACAGAACTTTAGACATAAACAACTCCCTGTTCAAAGAGATGGAAGTCTTGTCACCCACAAACAGCTGATTCTACCCAGTGTTTATAGGAGTGTAGATATTTGTCTTTATCATTGTTCTCATTTTAATATTATTTAGTATACAGTACACGACAATATGCTGTGGGGGTCTTTATTCTATTTTGTTTATTCTTTTCAACAACTTTGGTCCAGTGGTGTCATCTTATTTCAATTTTCCTCTGTAGGTCAAAGAATTTAACTTCCGGGCCAAGTGTGTTTACCTGGCTGTCATGGTCCGCAGGGTTATCCTGGCACAGGGGGAGAACAAGGTGGATGACAGAGACTACTATGGAAACAAACGTCTGGAATTGGCTGGACAGGTAAATTGGACTTCATTACTGCTTCAGCACTTTCTGATTAAATAAAGGACACAGTCGCAATTTTCAGATATTTTGCATACTGTAAGTGTAACTATAAATGGATTGATTTGATTGAGAAAGCCATAGTACAAACAGCCATTCACTTTGATCTCTTTGTCAAAGAGGGCTGCTTTTTTTTTCTTTTTCAAAAGTCCCTTCACAATAGCGATCCAAAAATCCACAGAATAGGTAGACATGATGCTTTATGATTGCATGTGCACAAATAACACACATGCGCGTTTCTGTAACAATGGATCACAGCTTTGGGCCACAGGAGTGAGGCTGTTCCGACCCTGATCTCTCACCTGCATCTTTGTTTTAGCCCGCTTCTTTTTAATAAGACGCTCATTATTTTCCACCAGCTTTGTGTTTGCCTGTTTTGTTTCCCTCCCTCTGTATTTGTCCCTGCCTGGCTTTGTCAGGAGTGAGATATGCAGCGGCACCAAAGTCCCAGGGCTCTGGAAGCATGGGGATTTTTCAGCACCGTGACAATGGAATTGCTGCCTTGACTGGAGCGATTGAGCTAATCCGCAGGCTCGGCTCTGATAATGTAATTACTGCTGTCTTAAGGCCTTTAATTTCCCCCCCAACCTGCTCTATGAGGAGCGAGAGGGAGGGGAGAGGGAAGAAAACAGAGCCCCCTTTCAATAGTGGGCTTACACACTCACAACACCAGCAATCTCCTCACTCTCCAATTACAGTTCTCTGACATTCAACTAATTGGCCCGGCAGTGCAACGGAAGCTTAATTTCTTTATTAATTTCAGGCGGCGCGGCCTGTTTGTTTTGATGTATGCTAATGTGTCGGGTGGGTGGGGGTTGAGTGTGAGGTTGCCTCCTGTGGGTCTGGCGGCGGGGGACAGGGACCTGGGAGGGAGGCCAGGTCAGGCTTATCAGTGAGCCGGCACACCTGGTTATTAAATCTGACAGTCAATGCCTCTCTCTGCTGATAAGGGACGTGAACAGCTGCAGAAATCCAGGAAGAGCCGCTGATCCTAGAGTTAGACTGTGCGCCTCCAGACGATTCGGCAATGACGACTCTATCTTAGAAATAGCTGTTTGTTCCCTGGGGCCTTCTAGCTCAGACACCTGGCAGGACTTCAGTGTTCCAAGTTCTTTATGACTATAGTGATCATGTTCTTTCTCTGCCAGCTCCTGTCTCTACTGTTTGAGGACCTGTTTAAGAAGTTCAACTCTGAACTGAAGAAGATCGCTGACCAGATCATCCCCAAACAGAGGGCGGCTCAGTTTGATGTGGTCAAGCACATGCGACAGGATCAGATCACCAATGGAATGGTCAACGCCATTTCCACAGTGAGTCAGTGCACATTGGTAATATTTAAGATTCAAATGAGTGAATGAGGTGCAGGACGGAAAACATGGTCAGAAAAAACTGGTCTCAAAAAGATGTGAAAGGTGAAATTCGGATTTAAGTATTGTTCAAATTAATCTGAAATTCCCTGACATTTCTGTAGGTGAGACAGATAAGATAACGCGTCATTGATCCATGCTGGGAACATTAATGCCTGCTGATTCACCTATCTCTCTCCGCAGGGGAACTGGTCACTCAAACGATTCAAGATGGATCGCCAGGGCGTGACGCAGGTCCTGTCTCGTCTCTCCTTTATTTCGGCGCTGGGCATGATGACCAGGATCTCCTCCCAGTTTGAGAAGACCAGGAAGGTCAGCGGGCCACGCTCCCTACAGCCGTCCCAGTGGGGCATGCTGTGCCCCTCGGACACCCCCGAGGGAGAGGTGAGTGAGGAGACACCTGAACTACACCGCTGCTTCTGGGAAGAGGCAACGCTAACACCACTCTCAATTTTAGGAATATGCTAATACATGCAAATAGAAAGTCTTCTTCCCAATTCTGTTTAGTGTTACGTAATTACTGTACATGGTCGCCATAGGCCTAGTCTGGTATTTCCTCCCATATAATTGTATAGTACAGGAGTTCAGAGCAGTCTGGCAATGATATACTTTTCGATGGCGATATATTCAGTATTGGGAGAAGACTGGGGGAGAGTATAGTAGAAACTTAACTATGATATAATTTTACTATAGATGTTTTTAAATAAGGGCTTGTGTTGTGTTACTGTCAGCCTGTCTGAGTCTACTTTGGCGATCCTTCTGGTTCTGTGTTGCCTTCTTAGGCCTGTGGTTTGGTGAAGAACCTGGCCTTGATGACTCACATCACCACAGACATGGAGGACGGCCCCATCATTAAATTGGCCTTCAACCTTGGCGTAGAAGATGTCAATCTGCTATGTGGAGAGGAGCTCTCCTACCCGACCGTATTCCTCGTCTTCCTCAATGGTAAATGCACATACATGCATGGGCATACACACAAAGTGTATTTTTGCCCTTTGTACATTAGTAAATTATGACTTGAAAAGAACTTTTAATCCACCCTGTTTTTGGATGTAATGACTAATACCATGAAGGGAAAATACTTTGTCCATTTTAAAGAAGGCATTATTGTGTTTTTCAAGGTTGCTGATAAGTCATTAATTTCATAGCATGAGTCGATTATTGTTGCAATACAACTTGGCCCATTAATTACTGTATATATTTTTTTCCAGCCACTGATAACAGTCAAATTATATTTGCTGCCATACCATTTAATTAGTTGCTAGCAGCAGGTGTCAAAGCCATTGAGATAGTGCTTGCTGCAAATCTCACACTGAGGCAGTTCATGCCCATCGACCCTGTCTGACTTTACATGAGTACAACCCCTACAGGCAGCTTTGACTGTGTATACACCAACTTCACATACCATATGGCTTCTCTTTGGTGTACTATGCTCTCAGTGTATGTTTTATTGTCTTTCTGTAGCTCTCTCATCTCCCTGTAGATGTTATAGAAGCATGCTCTAAAAAACATACACGCCTTAGACTAAGACATTTAAATGTTAGTTTTCAGAACCCATATTTATCACCATTTTTTCTCTCTGTCTCTGCATTATGTGTGTCTTCATTATGTACCCAGGTAACATTCTGGGTGTTATTAGAGATCACCACAAGCTGGTGAACACCTTCAGGCTGATGCGCAGAGCCGGCTTCATCAATGAGTTTGTCTCCATCTCCACCAATCTGACGGACCGATGCGTTTACATCTCATCTGACGGAGGGCGTCTGTGCAGGTAGGAAAGTTTAAACACTGATCATGAACACAGACTCGTGTTAAAATAATTGAATAACCTGAGAAATCACAAGATAATCTTGTGATCACGCGATAATGGAACCCAATAAAATTATATTGCATGGCCCCTACGGACCTCCATAGAAAACAATTGTTGACATTTTGCGCTGTTTTTAAGTAAATCAACATTTTCATACTTTAAACACCCGTCATTTTTCAGTAGTGGCGTTCTCCATTGACCTGTGTTGTTACTGTCTGCCAGGCCATACCTCATTGTGAAGAAAGGACAGCCAATGGTGAAAAACCGGCACATTGAAGAGCTTTCCCAGGGCTACAGGTGAGTGTTGTTTGGTGATGGGATTGAGATTAAGAATAATATTCCTCATATTTTTGCTCTTCAAAACATGCCCTAGCATCTCAGATTGCAGATTTTCCATGGATGACTCCTTGCCTGCTTATCACATTTTTCACATTCACATTCTCACTTTCACTCTTCACATCAGAACGTTTGAAGATTTCCTGCATGAGAGTTTGGTGGAATACCTGGATGTCAACGAGGAGAATGATTGTCACATTGCCCTTTATGAGCACATGATTACCAAGTACGTAGTATGGGATTGTCTATATACTTTATGGTCTCTTATTTCATTTCTTTTCAGATGTTGTGACTTGTTTTTGCCGTTTTGACATCAACCTTTTCTTTGTATCTCTGTAGAAACACAACACACTTGGAAATTGAGCCTTTTACACTCCTCGGAGTTTGTGCCGGTCTGATCCCTTACCCCCATCATAACCAGTCCCCTAGGAACACCTACCAGTGTGCTATGGGCAAGCAGGCCATGGGTAAGTCTTTGGTGTAGCATCATTGCCTTAGTAGTCACAGTGGCCAAAATGTCAGCTACTGTATAGTGGCCTTCGAAGGACGCAATCCCTTCTCAAACATCCTACACAGTTGCAGTATTTATCCATGTACATGATTACACACAAACAATTGATTACATATTACAATTGATGATTATGCACTACTCTACCCCTCATGTACATATAGCCACACACATACAACCCCCTTAATCAGTTTGTCTCACCCGCACCAACAACAAATGCACTACTTCTTCTCAGAATACATTGGTGTGTATGTGTGATTGAGTGTTTGCGTATGTGGGTGTCAGTGTGTGTATGCACATGAACATCAAACATGGGGCGCTTGCGTAGGTTCTCTTTTGTGCTGTGTGTGTGCGGAGGCCCTTTTCCTGCCAGTCACCCAGAGTGTCATTAGCAATTCATTGTGTCTGCTCTGGCTGTGCTCGGGGGGTCAGTGTGCTCAGCTGCGAAAGACCACAGAGTGTGCACCCTCAGCTCCCTGGTAACCAAAACTTCCCCAAACGGGGCAGCGAACATTCGCAAGAGCCTCCATCACCCCAACCCCCCCGGTCCCCTATCATGCCCAACCCCCTCTCCTTTTACCCCGGATTTAGAAAAATGCAGACTGGAACTATATTTGGCCCAATATCCTCTGTCTCGAACGTTTTGTGTGGACAGCCCTATACATGTGCAAATGTCGCTGGTGGCTGGAGCCCATTATCACAAACTCTGTGCTTGTAGCCTCATTGTGTAGTAATAGCATCTGACAAATGTCAAGGCTTCCAGGGAGGCCGGCCATTAGTTGATACCTTTCCCTGTCCCTCCATTTTTATTACACTGAACTTGCCCCAAACCAAACCCTCACAACTCTCTTCTTACATTTATCTTAATTACTGGAATAGTTGAACAAATGACAACAATATCATAAAGCCACAGACTTAGGATTTTGAAAACACTGATGATATGAACATCCTCACTGATTCGTAGTAACAGTTCTTCACATAAATTCTTTTTTTCTCATCTAAATTCTTCAAGAGCTACTATGAATGTACCCTTCCTTTGGCTTTGCTCCTACATGTAGGTACCATTGGCTACAACCAGCGAAACCGCATCGACACTCTCATGTACCTGCTGGGCTACCCGCAGAAACCCATGGTCAAGACCAAGACGATTGAGCTTATTGACTTTGAGAAGTTGCCTGCTGGTCAGAACGCTACTGTGGCCGTGATGAGCTACAGCGGCTACGATATAGAGGACGCTCTGATCCTCAACAAAGCCTCCCTCGACAGGGGTAAGAAGAGCTTATGGGTATTTTTGGGTCTAAGTATTTTATCACTGACAGTTAACGGTATTCCTCTTTCACTCCAGGATTTGGTAGGTGTCTAGTCTATAAAAATGCCAAGTGCACCCTGAGGCGCTACACCAACCAGACGTTCGACAAGGTGATGGGTCCCATGCTGGATGCTACCACACGCAAACCCATCTGGAGACACAGCATCCTCGATGCTGACGGCATCTGCTCCCCAGGTGAGAAATTATGGGTCTGTTTTAGGGTCATTTATGTAAATACAGGTACATTCATCATGGGTTGTTCCATTCCAGAATAGTTGTTTTTGTTTTGTCACCAAGAGTACAAGCTTGTTTTGATATGTGTCAACTGTGCTACAGGTGAGAAAGTGGAGAACAAGCAGGTGTTGGTAAATAAGTCAATGCCAACTGTCACCCAGACGCCACTGGAGGGCAGCGCCCAGCCAGGGCAGCCCCAATACAGAGAGGTGCCTGTTGGGTGAGTGGAAATTAGTTCCCACAATCACACCTTTACCCACCTCCCTGTTGGCATGGTCCACAAATCACCTCTTCCATCATAAAGTCACTTTGGCCCATCTTGGTTATACTTCTGTATATTTTAGGGAGATGCGAATGGGGAAACACCAAATCATTTATTTTCGTCTTTAAGACCTGCCTTCTCCTTTTCAGTTACAAGGGATCAACAGACTCATACATAGAGAAGGTTATGATTTCGTCAAATGCCGAAGACGCTTTCCTCATCAAGATCCTCCTGAGGCAGACGAGGAGGCCGGAAATAGGAGACAAGTTCAGTAGTCGACATGGACAGAAAGGTATGAGCGTCAGCACCATCAAACACGTTCCCCAAACTTGAGTAGAAGTGTAAATAGCCATACCATACTCTAGCAAAAGTAAAAGCCTCCATTTGACATTCTGCTCAAGTAAAAGTAGAGTAATTTGATAATAAAAGTAAGTCGATCGTAAGTAGAAGTACTTGTTCAACATCAGGAACTCGGTTTTAAGTACGAAGCATTGGATCCATCCTTGGTGAATCACCTCTATGGGTTAGGATAAATGTGTTTTTATAGTTTGGTTTCATCTTAATATTGGCAGTCTAAAATTATTAAATTAACCCTTTTTACAACGAACCTTTTAGGAAAAAGTAGTGGTGCTGTTATTGAGATAGCAAAATCAAGTTACTCGCGTCAAAGAGAAGTGGGGTCTAAGTGTAGATTCCCCTAAAATGGAAGTGTTCAAGTACAATTGAGCGTTGGTATTCACTTACTTTCCACCTCTTATCATGTGCATCTGATCATGGGACCGCATGATGACTGAGCGGTACCAATCGGGTATTATTTACCTATTAGTTTAATTTTGGCCTTTCTAGGTAAAGTTTGCGGTGGGTTAAAGTTAGAGCAAAATCAGTGTTTCTGCCTTTGGTGATTTGTCTGCCAGGGCATTGGTTGAGTCAAGTCCCAGTGCCTGTTGCTCCACTACTGCCTCCCTCTCCTCAATTTTTTCGAGGACTGCTTTGCAATTAATTGGCTCTTTGTCCTGTGCCAGACTATGCAAATTTATTACACTCCAGCAGTATTCGGCTAGTCCTGGGAAAAGTGTTTACAACCTCTATTGTTTTGCAGCACCTCCCCTATAGAGAGCCTGTATGATGTTTTAATCACAAAGCTATCTGGCGCCATGCATAATTTACTCACTTCATTAACGTGTTGGCCACTGGGCGGTCAGTGCGGGACGGGACAATGTCTCCTGTCTCACGTAGGGGTGCGGAGAGGGGTCGCCACGGGGTTAGCGAGGAGAGGATGGACCCCAGCTTAAAAAGGCCCAGATGTTTCAGCAAGTTTCACATTGAACTCCATTGTTTATTCTCATTTTTTCACTCACACTGTTATTTTTCCCACATTTCTTTTCATCAGTTTTTTTTCTTCATTTCAGTTATGTCAGCAGTTTTAAGCAATGTGTGCTATTTGCAGTTCACTGATTTTTAGCTTCTTTTTTTCCCTTTTTTTTTACCACTGAGCTGCTGTATTGAAACTTTCATGTTTTCATATCTTCTATAGAGTTATGAGCCGACTTTGCCCTGAACTCGAGTCAGTCGCTTTGATAGATCTTCCTCCTGGCGTCCAGCTGATGATGACTAGTCTCATAAGCTCTGGTCAACGGAGCAGAATAAGTTAATTATTTACCGGTGACCCATACAGAGGCATGCATGCACACACACACACACACACACACACACATGCAGGCCACTACACAGCTGTGTGTGTGTGTGTGTGTCGGGG
>OMKR01073963.1:0-14592 GCA_900302355.1 Cyttopsis rosea
TGTCACAATACCCAAATACAAACGCAAACGGATCCAGATGTAAAAGTTGTGAGTTTTAAAATGCATGAAATAATGGATAAATGCTACACTTCTCTGCAAAATGGTTTACACAAGCAATACTTTTTTTTGGATGTAAATATCGATTGATATAGAGGTATTGGATAAAAACATTTTTAAAATGAAATATATCATGATCTTGTTTCAGTAATTTGACTTCTATATTAGTTAAGAGTTGCTTTGATTTGGGTCTTGAAAATTTTGTAATGTGATTGATATTGTTATTATTAATGGTTTGTCTGTCTTATCTGTTTGTGTGTTTATTTACCCACCTTAGAAATGTAAACAATTATGAGTGTTAAAATGGCTTAGCAGGCGGGTAAGGATTTGAAAGGTTAATCTAAGAAACTGCAACAGCCATTGATGTATACTCATATCAATTTGTCTGCACTTCTCTAGTAAGCTTTTATTTCGCTATATAGATATTTACTTAGACCAAGGAGTGGGATAAACCTAGAACCACGGCAGTATATTAAACATTAATGCATACTTGTTGATTATGCTTTCCCGCACAGGCGGAGAACTTCATTTCCTTCAAATTGGAGGTGTGTGTGACGATCTAGACGACGGCGATATGTTCGTCGATGGCCCCCTTTCTAAAGGGGCTGAACAGCTGCTGGAGGGTGCCAAGCCCTCCTCTAATCCTTCGAGCCCTGGGATCACAGGTAAGATGGACCTGCATCAAGCTCCAACCCATGCGCAAATCTTGTACAAATACTCATTAGCAAGATCAACACAAAACTTAAGCTTGGAGAAAGTCAAACTTCTCACGTTATAGTAATAGGTACAGTTGGTGTGAATGTACTATCAGAAGTGGTGATAAGTTGGTTTACTTAGTTAAGTTAGTCTGTTTTGGAGGTCTGTTCTGTTCTGATTCACTTAAATATTGTGATGTATCGTAAATGACGGAATAGAATTCATTATGAAGTCCCGCTTAGTTTTCAGGTAAACTAAGGGAAAGTTGGTCACATTCTCTAATAGCTGCCTGGTCATTCCTTTCCCTGTCCCTCCTCCAGGAGTGGACTTCCTGGTGGACCAGCTGCTGACCACAGAGAGTCTGATGTCGCTGGTGGAGCTGACTCGCTTTGAGACGCTCACGCCGCGCTTCTCCGCCACGGTGCCACCCTGCTGGGTGGAGGTGCAACAGGAGCAGCAGCAGCGGCGGCACCCGCAACACCTGCATCAGCAGCACCACGGCGACGCCGCTCAGCACACGCGCACCTGGAAGCTCCAGAGCGACAGGTAAGCCTCACATGGCTTTCTTCCACCGAATCTTTTGTTTTCTTTGAGGAGCTTTTCAATATAGGACTGAGCGATGTATTGATACCGTGAAATGAGACGACATACCGTCTCATTTCACGATGTCTTCCATGGTAACATCCTCACGTGTCCTCTCTCTACAGCTCGAGCTGGGACGAGCATGTGTTTGAGCTGGTGCTGCCCAAGGCCTGCATGGTCGGCCACGTGGACTTCAAGTTCGTCATGAACGCCAACATCACCAACATTCCTCAGATCCAGATCACTCTGCTCAAGAACAAGGCCCCTGGCCTGGGAAAAGTCAGCGGTGAGGACCCCCCCACCCACTAGACATTGCAGACATCACAATGTGGTTGTGCCTTCTGCCTCCTTATTCAGGGTGTCTGCAGGTCCTTAAAAAGTATGTTAGCCCTTAAAAGTCATTAAATACTACTTAATACTTTAAGACTTGGACATTTTCTTAAAATGTGAATTTATGAGCTCTTCATTTCAAAATCTCATTTTATTTATTTATATATTTATTCTTGTCAATATTGGTGAAGGTCGGCTGCATCAGAGTCAACATTTGTGATGTTTTATAGCCCTAAGCCTGCCACTGGATCTGATACTACGTTGTTACACTTACCTGATCATGCTTAATTCAATGAGAGAAATTACTTTTCTTGCGTCTTAGATTTCATTAACATTGGTCTTAAAAGGGTCTTAATGGTAATATATTTATCTCTCTTGATACCTGCAAATACTCTGTTATTGTATTTACATTTTGATTGTCATCCTTCTTTAGAGACTGCAGTGGACCGGCAGATCTCCTTCCCTCTGTCTCACGTCCTACATGCCAACGGGGAGAGGAACGGCCAGCCCCTCCTGCACGACTTCACGGAAGACATTCAGTTCATGGACATCGAAGAGGCACCAGGTACAGAATCTACCATGTGTTTGGTAGTGTTTATTGGCGACAAAGCCACTAAAGCTTTGTCAAATTGTTCCCATAGAAAACTGCTTTTATGCACATTATTGTACTTTATACAGTGAATCGTGATCATATCATATCCCTTACGATACGATTCTATATCGATATATAGACATTTCATACATAATAAGAATTGCTACCAACTTTCCATTCATTTTTGAATGCTGATATTTAATTTATTAATGTAGTTAATTAATAATAAAATAAATCTTAATATTTTAATTTTCAAATCAATTAAAAAATTGAAACAATAGAATTGAATTGTATCAGGATGTTATAATATATAAATAACTAAATAATTCTTAGACCTAGCCCTAGTGTACAGCCATAACAGAATGACTTTGACCCCTAGGCTCCGTGCTGTGTCCATTCCTGGAGGACCACAAGGAGGACATCTTGTGCGGTCCAGTGTGGCTGGCCAGCGGCCTGGACCTCTCAGGCCACGCCGGCATGCTAAGCCTGACCAGCCCCAAATTGGTCAAAGGTGACAGAAGCGACATGGAAGACCTCCTTGTGTTCATGTCATCAGTGTGATGCAGGCATAATATATGTAAAATATTGTGTATAATATAAACTGTTTGTCTTCCTGACACTTTTAAGATTTCTTCGTTAAACCTTTGCTCTGGAATGGGATTTGGGATGCACCAATGGCACTTTATCAATGCCAGTACGAATTCCTAAACTTTTAAGTCCATTAACTAACTAACTTCTCCTTCAGGCATGGCAGGGGGGAAGTACCGCTCCTTCCTGGTGCACATCAAGGCGGTGAGTGACAAGGGCGCAGAGGAAAGCCCGCGGCCTGTGGTGCGAATGCCAAGTGCCAAGCCCCCGAGCGCCAAGGCCCACTCGCTGTCCACCCTGCTGCAGAGAGCGCAGGCCTCCAAGGTGAGGGATCATGACCGTACTGAGATTGATATCATCCTTGATAGTTTCATCGGCGGTGTTGAATCATAATGAACTTAAGATGTTGCCACATTGTGATACCATATACCATGCTCTGTGTGTAGGACAAGGCATCCACGTCAAAAGCGGAGCCCCCAACTCCTTCCAAGAAACCTGACAACTTGCGTGGCTGTGACCTGCTGCAGGAGGTGTCCGTCACAATCAGGAGGTTCAAGAAGACATCAATACCCAAAGAAAGGTTGGGTCACCTGCAGTTATATGTTGGATTCACGAAATACTAACAAAATACTATATCAAATGAACCTTTAGTCCATAAATTTACAGGGTTTTAGTGAGGCGATGCCCCAAGTATTAATTAATTAATAAACCACAGATAATGCTGTGGATAGACTCACTGTCACAGACTTTCTGTCTGGGTATACTGTACCCTTTACTGTAAGTATACTGAGCAGTTGAAACCTCGACTAATATGATCCGTTACTCTTCTGCTGCCCAGAGTCCAGCGCTGTGCCATGCTACAGTTTCCGGACTTCCACGAGAAGCTCTTGAACGCCCTGTGCAAGCGGGCGGAGGAAGGGCCCGGCACCGAGCATTGCCAGAGCCTGATCCTGGACATCCTGTGCTGGCTGGCCGGGGTCTACTCCAACGGATCTTGCAGGTAAGGCTAATCCTGGGCCACCGCCCATGGGAGATGCTGTCGGCAATAGGCACTCAAGATACTTTAACACCGACACAGTCTTAATGGTGTTATTTTGTTTTGCAGCCTGAGAGAAGGAAAGGAAGGCTTGCTGGTTAAAACACGGAAGAGGCTTACGGAAATTGTCCGGGTGTGCTTCTTCGAGGCCGGTCGGAGTATAGCCCACAAATGTGCCCGCTTTCTTGCACTTTGTATCAGGTGAGTAATGCTGGTAATGCACCCATTGGTGTTCCATCTGACTTCCAGCAAATTAACGATAGCTTGTTTTTGTTAAACTGCAGCAATGGGAAAGGAGACCCCAGTCAGCAGGGCTTTGGCACGGACCTTCTTAAAGCTCTGCTGGACAACATGCCTTACTTACCTGCAGCAGCAACTGGTGGTAAGTGAAAGAGATTGGAGACTTCTATCTTTTATGATAGTGTAGTGTATTCAAATCTCATCTCTTGGTCTCTCTCTATCTCCGGGGAGGGTCAGTGGATGACGATGATGGCAGTTATGTTTATGTTTATTTGGGGCATTGAATGTGTTCATGATGATTTATTTGTTCTGCATCTGCTGTATATGTGTAATTGGAGCTTATTTCAAATAAATAAGAATTTGTAAAATAAATAAATCTCCCATTCTCTTGCCCGTGGTCTCCTTCTTTCCCTCTCCCCTTCTCTCTTGCTCCTTTTGCATCCCTCTCTCTCTCTCCTTTTGCATCCCTCTTTCTCTCAGGGTCTGTTTTCTGGTACTTTGTGCTGCTGAACTATGTGAAGGAGGAAGACCTGGCGATCTGCAGCACAGCGTGCGCGTCGCTACTCACAGCCGTGTCGAGGCAGCTGCAGGAACGGCTCACACCACTGGAGGCGCTGCTGCAGACCAGGTACCGCGTCATTGGACGATAACATCATAGACCTATTCAGACCTGGTAACTTGTATCCAGGTTGAGTCTAGATCCAGTTGAGACAGATTGCTGTTGCTGATCAGATTTAGCTTCACTGCTCAACAGGGCTTTGAACCGGTTCAAGGAATGAAAACAATAGATATTTTGCTGGGAACAACTTTATATTTTTTTATGTTATGGAACAGAAACATTAAACACATTTGAAATAATGGTAACTGGTTAATAATGTTATTTTTTCGTTCTTATATTTATTACAATAAATTAAAATATTATAGTAACTTTCAATACAGTGCAGATGTGTACCGAATGCAAAGTAGGCTTGTTTTGCATGCGGAACATATACTTCAAATCTGAATTCCCACACAAACATATTAAGTGCCGGGACCGGAAGTTTGGGCTTTTTTGTTTCGTTCAATTAGGAAAAGGGGTACAATAATTACGTGACGTAGATTGCATGTAGTCGAACAGATAAAGGATGCATAAATCTCTAAGCTCCTAATAATATGCTAAATACTTGTCCAGACACCCCAGAGTCCCGTCTCAAATTGCTAATTTCTCGTCTCTAGGTACGGCCTTTACAGCTCGCCCTTTGACCCCGTGCTCTTTGACCTCGAAGTCAGCGGCTCCTCCTGCAAGAACGCCTTCAGCAGCAGCATCGGGGTCCAGTCAGACGAGATCGACCTCTCTGACATTCTCTCAGGTAATACACTGCACAGTGTCAGTCATCGATGTAAAACTTCAAGAAATGAAAGAACGTGTTCAAATAACTGAGGTTATATCTTTCCAAAGAGCAACAAGACACACAATATTTTAGATGTTTCCTGACAGTGTTGGAACTGTGTGTGTGTGTGTCACAGGGAACGGGAAGGTGAGCAGCTGTGCGGCGGCAGAGGGCAGCTTCACAGCGCTCACCGGGCTCCTCGAGGTCGAACCTTTGCACTTTACCTGCATCTCCACCAGCGACGGCACCAGAGTGGAGAGGGATGACGCCAGCGTGTTCACAGGTTACATTTCACTTAAGATCTTTTTTTTTTTCCTTTTTATATATTTAAACAAGACCTGGGAATGTAGATAATAACCATAATCACTTTTTTTTGTGACAAAGATTTGAACACAGTGGCAAAGATTACAACACTGTTTTGTCCAAGGGTTTCTAAACACTAGTTTAGAAACCCCCACAGGGCACTTAAGGCTTAATTAATTTTTTATTTTATTATGAATAACAAAAAAATATTAAGGGTCATACCAAGTCTAAATGAATCTTTCAACATAATACACTCAGAACCGTTTGTTTAGTAAATTCTGAATGTCTGTGTACTGGATAGTAGACTCGTAGGACATTATGCTGCAAGACAAATGATGTATTTCAATTATCCCAAATTTTTGGATTGGACTGAGTTCTGCTACTGCAGCTACTAGGAAAACAAATGAGCGTAGAATGAGAGAATTAAAAAAAAAAATTTCAAGCAACTTGGGTTAAATAAAGGATATGGATATGATATCGAGAGCATGATCGCTCTTATAACACAAGCTGTCATGTATTTGTCTTTTGGCCTCTCTCTCATCTTGGTCCGTCTCTCCCTCTGCAGTGAGCACGTTCGGCGTAAGTCCGGCGGTGGGCGGCCTGACGACCGGCTCCGTGGGGGAGGCGTCCACGGCACTGAGCTCAGCGGCGCAGGTGGCGCTGCAGTCCCTGTCCCACGCCATGGTGTCGGCGGAGCAGCAGCTGCAGGTTCTGCAGGAGAAACAGCAGCAGCTGCTCAAGCTGCAGCAGCAGGTCGGGTCATATGACGGGGTTTGGGGAGGGAAGTTGTGAATGTGAGAAGTTGTTGCTCCTCTACGCGTTCTGTGATACTGATAATGGAATAATACAATGATACTATATTACTGTAACTGGTTTAAACTGTAGTGAAAGCCTGGATTAGACGCCTGCAGAAGTAGGGGTGTAACGATTCACTGATACGAATCAGAACCTGGTTTTAATGTTAAAGATGCGACTACATCGATGCGTGGACCCCTGGATCAAAATGTACCATGAACCGGTCGATGGCCCGCTTCTAAAGTTACGTAATGTTAGCATTGCTTGCAAGGTAAAAGCAAGAACAACAGTTAACAGTGCACCATCAAATCTAAAGTTTGGAAGACATTTGGATTTTATAAGAAGGAAGGAAAATTGGACAAAAGTCTGGTCATTTGTCAAGTCTGTAGAATAGCGATTAAGTACAGTGGTAGCATGACAAATCACCTCACCTCAAATTCACTCACGGCATGGTGAATCTGTGGATGCTACAGGTAGTAGTACAGCTAGCACAAGCGAGAACACGCAAGACCAAGACACGGATATTAAACACTTTTTCCAATTTAGCTGCCACAATTTTTTTATTTAATCACGGTGTCTATCATCTTTTTTTGGTGCCATAAAGTAACCAAAATACTTGGGATTCCCTGGTCTTTTATGAAATGTATCTATTTGAAGGTAAGCAATACCACTTCTATGAAATTTACTTATTTTAATTTATAATGGAAAATGAATGTCTACATTTAACAAATGTTAAGAACTATATCAGATTGCATTGCACCGACTCGTTCCGCTCAAAATTATTAATTTACCTATACTTGTCTTGTATCCTTGTCAGTGTTTCTTAACATGGGGTCTGGGGACCCCCAGGTGTTTGTTTAAAATATGTTGGCATCATTAGATAATGTACAATAATGAAATATGTTTGGACGAAATAATATCTTAACAATAAGCATCTCCTCAGATCTGGGTCATAGAGGAAAAATTTAACCAAAAGGGGTCTGTGGCTTAATGGCTATAAAATTTAATGTCCTTGGTATGAAAAAGATTAAAAAACACTGTTCTAACGAGTAGTTAACCTTTCTTGGTGCTATCCACAGAAGGCAAAGTTGGAGGCCAAACTACACCAGACGACCTCCGCAGCGGCCGCCGCCGCCTCCGGCGTGGGGCCCATCCACAACTCCGTGCCTTCCAACCCCTCGGCCCCCGGCTTCTTCATCCACCCCTCGGACGCCATCCCACCGACGCCCAAGACCACACCGCTGTTCATGACCCCGCCCCTCACTCCGCCCAACGAGGCAGTTTCGGCGGCCTTCAGTGCCGAGCTGGCCCACCTCTTCCCCGGCTCCATGATGGACCCCGGGCCCGTCAACCTCGTCGCACACAACAAGAACAGCCAGAAATCCAAGACGGTTAGTAATGTAGTTTTAGTGGTGCAGGAAGGTGGTGGACTTTTACTCCACTACATTTCAAGCAAATAGCTATACTTTTTTACCTTTTTTCATTTGAGTAATTTTGTGTCAGGTATTTGTACTTTTACTGAAGTAGAATGTCTGAGTACTTCTTCCACCACTGCTGAAATGGGAAGGCTATTGTCACCTGTTAATAATGTTCCAATAATATTATTATTATATTTTATGGACTTGTGTACTTGCTACTACCAAGTACCAATACAAATGACATTTGTTTATTCTGACATTTTCCAGTTATTTTCTATTACAGTATGATATGAAATCAGACATCTTGAAGAACCTATGTTTGTGTGTTTTAACTTTTTTTTAAATTTTGTAGTAATTTATTTATTTATTGCTTTAAGCAAAATCCAATTTAACATTAGACCATTACCGAGTTCCAAAAATACAACATGAAACCGGAACCTGATGCGACTGTGACACGTTACATTAGTATCTGGTTGCTGTTCCAGAACACCATGGGGAGCGGTCTGGCGCTGGCCATTTCTCAAGCGTCTCACTTCCTGCAGCCGCCACCACACCAGTCCATCATCATAGAGCGCATGCACTCCGGTAAGATGAAGCCCTGGTTTAAAACAGTCTCGTCTGGGAGTAAGGGATGCTTTAAACTGTCAATGTTTAATCATTGTGAACACTATATTCTAGCCTGTTTTATAACCCCCCTGGATTAATATTTAATGAAGTCTAATTTGATTTTATCTTACCCTGCATACTGCAATATAAGTGTTTAACCTCTTAAGCTTCAGGCCCATTTCTTGGGTGTGGAGGGGTTGGAGTTTGGGGGTGGGGGGTGGTGTGGGTCACCAGTTTGTGCCACATACAAGTACCTTACACCGTCAGAAAGCTGAGATCCTAAGGAATCATTTGTGATGCGGCTTGACACTGAATGTCAATCTTTTCTATCAATTAAAAGGTTATGAACATTATATATTTAATTACCCCTGATAAAATTATTAATACTTTATATTAATATATATATTATCCTCATGCCTAATGATGGTCATTCCCATGCTCAATTATGTGTGATTATTTGCTGCACCAAGTTGTGGGTTGATACCATTAATTACATAGCTTTGGTACAGTTTTTAGACATTTTTGACCACTCGGGAATGGGAAAAAATGGTCAAAAAACACTTTATGCTGTGATGCAGCATCACTAACTTTTGAAAATTGGAGATTTGTGTGAATTTGCCAATTTCAACGATTCACAATGGGTCAGCAAGGTCAAATAAAGAAATGCTGTCATCACATTGAAATGGTTACTATGAGGCCATATTTCATCCCACATGAATGCAGTTGGTCTCTTTGGATTCACGATTCACGAGTCTCAGCTTTGAAGCAATACCCAAAGATACGCTTGGATATCGATTAGATGCAATATTGATGAGCTCACAATGTGAACCTAATCAATATATTGACATTTTGTACATAAAGAAATTGCTGCCGACTTTGCAGTATATCAGCTGACATGCCTTACAAAAAATCTTCACAGAACAATTACAGAAATTAAATATTTCAATTAATTTGTGATATGGTGGTATTTAATTTACCAGAAAGTAGTTGCATAACTCTCAAACAATATAGCAAGATTACAATTTTCAAATTCCCTGCTGCCAGTTAATAATCACACACTCTGTTCTACCAACACAACAGGAGCGCGACGGTTTGTGACGCTGGATTTTGGGCGTCCCGTGCTGCTCACGGATGCCCTAATCCCCACCTGCGGGGACCTGGCGTCCCTCTCCATCGACATCTGGACTCTGGGCGAGGAAGTGGACGGCCGCAGGCTGGTGGTGGCCACGGACATCAGCACCCACTCCCTCATACTGCACGACCTGCTGCCCCCACCTGTCTGCCGGTTCATGAAGGTCTGTCTGTCTGCCTTTCTCAGTTAGGGGTCAAAGCGAGAAAATAAACGACTTAACGTTAGCACTTAATTAAGTGCTAATGTTAATGCTGCTAAGTCGTTTGTTCAAACTGTAAACCACCAAAAATAGGGACGTGCCTGTTCATGTTTGAGTTACTAAAATGGACATCCATTTAACAGTCCCCCAGGATTTTGCGCGGCAATATTTGCGAGAGCTTGCAATTTTACTGCCAACTTTTCTGCATTCAATGTCCAAATAAATGGACCATTTAAACTTGTTACAAATTGCATCTCGGAAGTATTGATAAAAGCAGCTGCAAATTAAGCGTTTTTGGTCGCAGAAATCACAAGAACAATCCTGGAAACACTGATTTAACCTGTGTGCACAGCAATCATTACTCCATGGGGGAAAAAACTTCTAAAATAAATCTTCTCACATGACAGATAACTGTCATCGGTCGCTACGGCAGCACCAACGCACGTGCCAAGATTCCTCTGGGCTTCTACTACGGCCACACCTACATCCTGCCGTGGGAGAGCGAGCTGAAGCTGATGCACGACCCGCTGCGGGGCGAGAGCGAGGCAGCTAGCCAGCCCGATGTGGACCAGCACATGGCCATGATGGTAGCACTGCAGGAGGACATCCAGTGCAGGTGAGAGCACCACAACAACTCATTCGCCATCATTTGTAGATGTAGACAGCCAATTGCCCAGAATACTCTCTGCCGAGATCATTCCCAGTATCATTGGGAATCATTCCCAGTATCATTCCCAGTATCATTGGGAATCATTCCCAGTATCATTCCCAGTCAAATGAGCAAAAACAAAAAAATGTGGTAACCATCTTCCTCGTCCTTCCATCCAAGGACTGTGGCACTGATTACAACGCAGGCTCAAAGTTGTTTGTTGGATTCATTTAGACTTTTTTTGGATTGGACTTTCAGGCTTACTGAAGACCTTTTGTTCATGTTTTTTGTTGTAGCCGCAGCATAACATGCAGCGTCTGCCACATCTTTCCAAACATAAATCTGACAAATGCTCGTCATAATATTAAAGTTTCTTTCCAAATGTGCCTGCCCCCAGGTACAACCTAGCGTGCCACCGGCTGGAGACTCTGCTCCAGAACATCGACCTGCCGCCGCTCAACAGCGCCAACAACGCCCAGTATTTCCTGCGCAAGCCCGACAAGGCGGTGGAGGAGGACCAACGCGTCTTCACGGCCTACCAAGACTGCATCCAGCTTCAGCTGCAGCTCAACCTGGCGCACCACGCCGTGCAGAGGCTGCGCGTGTCGCTGGGCGCCGGCCGCAAGGCACTGCCTGAGGTGGGAGGGGCAGCGGAGGCGCGAGAGCTGGTGCAGAACTCCTCCACAGAGCAGCTGAGGACCATTATCCGCTACCTGCTGGACACACTGCTCAGCCTGCTGCACTCCAACAATGGTGAGAGGGAGGGGTCTGAATCATCTAAAGTTCCAGGAATTCCTTAATTCAACTTTTTATTGATGATGTAAAGTGATTTTTTTTCTCAATTAGTTTAATCGCTAAACCTAATGCTTTCCTTCATACTTACCTGTAGAGAAGGGTTTACCTTACTATCTGAAGTTCTGTGGGTAGGAAAAGGACTGGTTTCTTTATTCCAGTTCCTAATCACTTACCTTGCTATCTGAGATAAAGGAAACGTTTAAAGTTCAGTTAAAAGTTTAAAGTTCATAGAAGCAGTTCATAGCCTACCCTGTTCCTACCTAATAGTTACTTCTGCACTGTACCAAAAATACAGTAATTACCTGCAATACTTTATTCAATGAGAGTTCTGTCCAAAAATGAGTGAAAAGTGAAAATCTGTCTGAACAGCTCTTTAAAAGTATTAAATGTAACTCTACTTCTCTGGCTCCCGCAGGCCACTCGGTGCCCTCGGTGCTGCAGAGCACCTTCCACGACAAGGCCTGCGAGGAGCTCTTCAAGCACCTGTGCATCAGCGGCACGCCCAAGATCCGGCTGCACACTGGCCTGCTGCTGGTGCAGCTCTGCGGAGGAGAGCGCTGGTGGGGCCAGTTCCTCTCCAACGTGCTGCAGGAGCTCTACAACTCTGAACAGCTGCTCATCTTCCCTCAGGACCGGTGAGGAAGACGCTACTGAAGGGATGGGTGTTGGGCCGGATCTCATCATTTCCGGTCATCTCATCATTTGATTTCGATACAAATGATCACGATTCGATCTCAATATTGATGAGATGACTCATGATACTATCCTACATTGATATATGTTGGCGTTTTATATGTAATCAGAATTGCTACGACCTTTTCGGTATACCATCTGACTCGCATTACAAAAATATTTCTCTGAACAAATTCAGTCTAATACAGAAATCTGACAATCAATATTGTCGTTGTGAACTAGACTGCAGACTTGAGGTTTTAAAGCTGTTTTGTATCTCCCCAATATTTACCTCCCAGTTCATGAGTGAATGATGGAGCCGGGTACTTACTTCCACATGGTCTTCTGTCCCAGGGTGTTCATGCTCCTGTCCTGTATCGGCCAAAGATCTCTGAGCAACAGCGGAGTGTTGGAGAGCCTTCTGAACCTCTTGGACAACCTGCTCTCCCCCCTGCAGCAGCCTCTGGCCACCGCCCAGCACAGGGCCAAAGGTAAGCCACTCCTCCCATTACCCAGGATCTTATGATAACAAAGAGGAACCAAACTACACTTGTCCAACTGTAAGGATCAAAATTGATTACAAAAATAAATCCTGACACCCTCTCTGACATGTTTTGACAAAGAGGAAAAGCTTTGTAAAATGTAGTCCAAACAAGGAAACCAAATCACAACCTTCCTATACTGTCATGCTTTAACTGCCACCAGCCCTCCTTCAATGAACCACATCAGTTCTTGACAAAAGTGCTGAAGCCTGTTCTTTCACCCAATAGGTGTTCTGGACATCCCCATGATCAGCTGGGTAGTGATGCTGGTCTCCAGACTGTTGGACTACGTTGCCAGCGTCGAAGATGAGGCTTCGGGCAAAAAGCACCTTAGTGGGAAGGACAGGGAGCGGACGTTCACAGGTAACGGAACAGAGTTTCTCCTGCCTGCACCACTTATCACCACGATTTCACTTATTCATTACTGTGATCAATAGGAGGGTTATAACGGACGTTATATCCTGCTTTACTAGAACCTTTGACCGATTTCTATCTGGTGCCCATGTAATACAGAATCAATTAGTCAAAAATGTACTTTAAAAATATCGATACTCGAATACGATTCAATTCTATTGATTCAGTTTCTGAATCGGTTTTCCGCTTAAATTAAATACTCAACTACTCAAGGTGTCACCAGAGTCACAAATGTATTCATTTTAGATTTTCTTTTGTTTTATTTAATTGGTCAAATAAAATAGCACTTCAGTCATAATTTCTGTTACAATTTCATCAGTTTAGTTTTTTTTTTTTAAACACAATATGTATTGTACTTGAGTTATTAATTTTTATTATTTTACTTTTGACATTTTTGCCATCCAACCAAAAGCCTTTAACCGACTTGTCCTCTCTCCGTCTCTCTCTTGTCCTGGTTACTTGTAGGTAATCAGTGGAGCTTCATCAATAACAGCCTTCAGTCTCCGAACACCAGCAGATCAACCAAAGGCAACAGCAGCCTGGACCGGCTCTACTCCCGCAAGATCCGCAAGCAGCTGGTCCATCACAAGCAGGTAAATGTGTCTCATTCCAGTCTCAGAACCCAAACGGATAATGAGTGCTTGATGTGTGTGATATGATGTGTAAGCGGATGGTTTAGACCGTGCAACATGTGCTCCAGCAATGGAATCCTCCACAGTGCTTATGATGCAAAATTATCTTTTGTTTTGTAGGATTAAATGACTGAAAAATATTTAGTTTTTCTTTATAGCCTCTTATTTTATTATTTCAGTGATAAAATCGGTGATATTTGAATGAGCGTGCTTTGCCGTTGCCTGTATTTATCCTGCCCTTTTCATTGTAGCAGTTAAATCTATTGAAAGCTAAACAGAAAGCTTTGGTGGAGCAAATTGAGAAGGAGAAGGTCCAGAGCAATAAGGGCTCCTCCTACAAGCTTCTGGTAGAGCAGGCCAAGCTGAAGCAGGCCACATCCAAGGTGAGGAACCCTGAACACTTTGCATTGTTTATGTGGCCCGTTTCTACAGCTTCACACCAGTCCCAATATGTAGGGACTGGTGTGAGGGTTCAGGGTTCATGGACATCATATAGCATAAAGGGATGGAAGATTTCTTTATTAAAATATCCCATATTTGATACTTTTTGTTTAAGATGGCTCTTTGTACTAAACATCCATACAATGTATTTGCCTTATGTATATGCTATAAGAAAGTGAAGACGAGGGTAAAGCCAGATGTTGGGACAAAAAAATTTATTGCAGTTTCAAATGGAATTCTGGGACTTGTAAACCACTTGTGTAAACCACCCAACACAGATGATCTTATGGATTTCCCCTTTAAGTTCTAGATGTAGACTCTAAATACAGATAGATGACTTCTTACTTATTGTACGTGGAGCAAAGATTTGCTCTTCAAGTACTTTAATCTCGATTATTTAGCTTTTATTATTCCCTGGTTTGTTTTGACTGGAAAAATGTAAAACCCAGTCCTCAACAGTATTTTTGCCCCTGGGCCGGGAGTTAGACAACCCTGACCTGAAG
>OMKR01073965.1:0-13934 GCA_900302355.1 Cyttopsis rosea
TTTTTTTTCTTTTTTTAGAGGCTACACTCTAGACAATTTATGGGAAATGGTTTGTTTGTTTTATTTCTCAATCATTTGTATTCAAGTTGTTTCCTGTTGTCACCAAGTGGCACTCACTCAAACATCAATCAACATCTAAACACCATTTTCCAGCGTTATTTTTTGAAATGCATTTTGCAAATGCAAATTGTACTGACACTGTGTGTACAGTGATGAACCCCCTACTCCCGCTGTTTATGCAGAAACGCTCACAATGTTGTTATGATTATTAAGGAAAGGATGACATTTCAACAAAACAATCATTCCGATATATCGCTCCAAAGTCAGAGTTGTATTTGTTGCTGGTCAAGCACCTGGATGATCTCAGTGGAAACTCTGGTTCTTGGATGTCTCTAGTCAGAAGACAATTGTTCATTGACTGTACTTCTGTAAGCCAGAAACAAAGTAAATAAATATGTTCTCAAATTAAGATAAGATAAACTTTATTAATACCACACCGGGAAAATTCACTTGTTTCAGCAGCTCAAGTAGACTAAACCTGCTACATCACACACACACTGCAATCTAGGCATTGCCCGAAAGTGGGCATTGTCCATTTTCCACACCATCTATATAATAAACTATGAACAATATTTCAGATCATATGTTTTGAAATTGCCTGTCGTAGCAATGGAAAAAGACTTAAGAACCACTGGGGATGCACAACAAGCTTCTTAGTACAGCTCAACGGGAGCACTGGGGGCTGAAGAAACAAATTGGGTCTGGGACGGGAGAGCCGAGGGATTCCCCTCACCAGTGAATCCAGGCACTGACAGCAGGCGGCTGGGGGTTTGCCTGCAGTTGCTCCAGTCCCGCCTCTCCCAGCGGCACTCCGCCGCCAGCGGAGCCAGGGTTTTCATAGGCCCTACAAGAGACAGGAGGGAGGCTTAACTGCAGGACTAAGGTCTACCAGCCCTGGATCCCCTCGCTGTGCTATCTGAGCTGGACATACACAATACAGACATATGAACTCTCCTCACACTTTAAATGGAAAAAAGATCCTTACACATTGCATGGGTTAAAAAAAACAGTAAGAGATGGGATTCAGTTCCCAATTAAGACCAGAAAGACAAGCAGAAATCAGATGGAAGGACACAAACAAGGCGCTGGAGTAATTGAAAGGTTCTTAAATGATGACTGCAATTTTAACACAGAAGAAAATGTTCTCCAGTTGTGAGAATGTGATTTTGTATGTACAGCATCTTTGCCATGACTTTGAAATGTCCTAAGCAGTCCAAGCTATTTCTATTGGTCCATTTGTTATGTGTTCCAATTGCTGACCCTTGCAGTGAGAACTGACCTTCCCATAGCTCCCGATGCTGCTACGCACACAACTGAACCTGCTGCTACATCACACACACACACACACAAGCACACACACATGCACACACAGGAGAGACAACGGTGGAAGGGAAATAATATGACAATAAGGGAGAAAGGAGAGGAAAAAAGATGGCAACAGCGGCATGAGAAAAGAAAGGGGAAAGTATTCTGTGTTGTACAGTCAAATTAACAGGACAAAACATGTCAATAGGTTCAAGTTAATGTAAGCGACACAAGCAACATCTGCCAGTCAAAAAGTCAAAAAGAGCGCGTAGAGGACATTGTGGAATTTGGGCGTCAATACACAAACAGGCACATGTGCAAAGACTCAATAAGAAATGCACAAATACACACAGAGCAACATCAAACAGTTTCAAACTGATTTATGAGCAAGACACAGAAACAATATCAGTAGTAAAATAAAAAACTGTAAATTGTTCAGGTAAAGAAGCCTAAATGATAAATATTTATACTTATACAAGTCGGTTATAGGCGCCAGAAGCCATGTTGCCATCTGTTGGCATTTTCAAGATTTACCGATGTAAAGTATTTTAAGTAAGTGTTTAAGTATTTTTCTATATTTAGGTTAGTGTACATAACAATGTATACAACGTGTACAGTGGCGTTATCTTACCCTTTGCTAAATGATTGTATCATGCCAGTGCCATTTAAAAGAGAACTGTGTACAGATAAAGATAAAAATGTCCAAGTTTTAAACTTCTAAAATAAATCAAAAATCAAACTCTTTGGCAGAGAAGATTGTGTCATAATTGAGCCATATAGTTTATCCATAGGGAAAATGTCCTTGGGTGCAGGCAAAGGACAATTTTGGACAAAGGAGTTACGCCAGTCTTCAATGCCAATAAAAGGTCTGCAGCTCCATATGCGACAGCACTCTCCTGTGACCAGGGGCCTTAGAACAGAGATGGGGTTAATAGGACAAATGATGGTTCCACTACATGGATTTTAAACACATGTCCCTTACCCGTGTTCAGCTTTTATCCCTACCTGCTGTGACTAAGACCTCTTACTGCTTATTAGCTCTCATGCACCGTACAACACCACATGCCGAACCTTTCCTCCTGCATCTCATCAAAATAATTGCTTTCCAGTTTCCATTCTTATAATGATGAATGGTGCAAGTTAGTCAATCAAATGCACAGAGAGTGGGAAAAGTATTGCATCGTGCAAGAAAGAGTACAGTTGGGCAGTTACATCACAGAGAAGCCTTACATACAGAGAACCAGCAGATTTAACCATTTCACTAGCGACCCTGTCTGGTCTTGACGGTTCAGCATTTCCTGATTTACAATGTGTCACAGTGCTTTCCATCACGCAGATTTTAGCCAGAACATACAGGTATGTTCATGTCTAGATCATCACCAACTAAATTCCAGCGCAGGCTTTAATTCTACCGTGTGGTCAGTGGTCGCCTATGATATAACGAAGCAGCACATGCGAGGACGACTACCCTATGTGGGTAGATAGGTAGTGTGTTTATCCCGGATTCTCACCGGTTTGGATGAAGGCCTGCTGCTGCTGCTGCTGCATGTTGGCCAGGGCCTGCTGGTAGTGGAACATGCTGGGGTTGAACATGGCGGGGGCAGCTCCGTTGCTCTTCTCTAACATGGCCCTCTTTGGTAGTTGTTGCATGGCTCCTTGGGGAATGGTCTTGCGAAGAAAAGTCAGAAAGAAAAAAGAACAAATACAAGGCAGTGAGGGCGGGGGGTGAATCCAGAAATTGAGTTTAGGAAGTCACAGGCAGCTGGAATCAAAAGAAAACGTAACACTGTATCCTGTATATACATTCGGCCGTTCTTTTTTTTTTTCATGTCCTCAGATCTGAGTAGTTTCAAGCAGTTTGTAGTGGCCCGTTCACAATGTGTTCTGTGGAGTGCTTCCTCCTGTGCTGACCCTCGCATTGAGAGAACTGACTCCTGATTAGGGGTGGGCAATCTTCCCAAATAAATCATATCACAATCTTTTTAACACACATCACGATCTACAATCTGAATTGTGATCTTTCTTCCCAATTTTGAAAAGTATTGACTTATCTATTTGCACCATTTAACCTCTTAAGCTCCAGGCCCATTTCTTGGGTTCTGAGTGAGGTGGAGGGGTTGGAGTTTGGGGGAGTGGTGTGGGTTAGCAGTTGGTGCCACATACAAGTGCCTTACACCTTCAGAAAGCTGTGATATGAGACATTATCCTCATTCCTAATGATGCCATTCCCATGCTCAATTATGTGTGATTAGTTGCTGCACCAAGTTGTAGGTTGAAACCATTAATTACACAGCTTTGGTACACTTTCTAGCCATTTTTGACCACTCAGGAATGGGGAAAAGGTCAAGAATCCCCCCAAAAGACCACAGAAAAGGTAATGCTGTGATGCAGTATCAATAACTTTTGAATGTGGATGACAGGCACCTTTTTCTGAAAATGGCTCAGAAACCCAAAAACCCACTTATCTTCAATGTACCTGGACATCCCGTACATTTTCTGAATGGTCTGGGTGTCTATATTCTGGGTCTAGAGTTTCATGAGGCTGTGATTATCCTAGAGGTCACAATAGGTCATTTTATACAGTTAAAGTAAAAAAGCTGTCATCAGATTGAAATGGTTACTATGAGGCCATATTTCATCCCATGTGAATGCAATTGGGTTCTTTGGATTCACAAGAGTCTCCGTTTTGTAGCAATACCCAATTTATACAATTCCATGACTGTTTAGGTACCACAGTGTGCAGAAATAGGGAAAAGAAAAATAGGCGAACATAACATATTTTCACTGCATGCAGAACCGGCGCTCTTTAGAACCCTGGTATTGCTGTGAAACAGAAGCTCCTGCGGTTCTAATGAGCCCGATTTCATTCAGATATCTTGCTGTGAGAGGTCAAGGGACCCGTTAGTCGAGCCCATTTACTTTTGTCAAAAAAGATCGCAGACTTTGGAGCTATGTTACACCCGCTTCCCAGCAAGTTAGCGTGACATGCTAACTAGCTACGGAAAGGCCTGCTCGCCTAGTTTTGGTTGATACTGATAAGCGTACCGGTAGCTTACAAACTGATCTCGAGAGAGTTCGTCAAAGACGGACTGATGTTAAAACACAATATTGCATACAGTGGAATGCAATATATGCAATATATCTTTCTAATATATATATATATATATTGTATTTTTTGCAATAAATTTTTCATGGATTATTACAACATTTGGCGTCTGCTACCATGCCGCGACGGCGCGACATACATACTGTAAGGTGAAGGAGGCACTTCCGTTTTTCAGATTCCGACCATCCGACTATTGGGGTACATTTTACGGATACGGACCCGATTATGACTATCATGTGATCGGCCCACCCCTAATTATTACTGGCCATCGAATTTTTATGTGAAGTTTGGAAACAGGAGGAGGATAGTAGATCGTGGACGCCTTCAAGATCGATCACGATATAGAATCGTCAGATCGCCCACCCCTTCCCCCTGATGCTGCTTTTAACACAACTGAGATACATCATGCAGAGACACACACAGAGCAGAGTGTGTGTAGAGGTTTTATAACAATAAGGGAGAAAGGAGAGAAAAAGACGATAAATATATTGGAAACTAAGTGTTATGTGATATTAAAAAAGTGAAAAAATAGACAGAAATGGAGCTTCTCTTATAAAAAGGAGGATCTGAAAACCTTCCCTAAAACGTCCCACTGCAGCATCTAACGTAACAGGACAAACAACACATTAAATGTATTGTTTAGTATACAGCCACAAGAGGACACTGCAGCATGTAAGATGGGCTGAAGTGATGTAGGCCAGCCCAGAGGTCAGGCCAAGAGCAAAATGGAACAGCCAAGATTCCATTTTCTCACAAGATGATGCCGCTGAACCGTTCATCGACAGTGGGAGACAACCTGGATCACTGAACGAGCAATGAAATTACAGCATGTCACGAAAGAAGAACATCCAACGCCAATCCAAAATCAAAGAACTATGTTGTCTATGGTCTGCCTATGGTCTGCCTGTTTAAGGCAACGGCAACATCTCTTTAAAGGTGCAGTGTGTGGAATTAGTGGCATTTTGCAGAACAAACTTGGCAGAAATGGAATGGAATATGGAATATAATATTCATAAGTATGTCCCATGAATCCCATGAAAATAAGAATCAATGTGTTTTCAATCGGCCACCGTAGATCCTCCTACACAGAGGGGACCCCGGACACCACCACGGACACGGAGGGGAATTCAGTTGGGTGCAATCTGCAACCTCACTTCTAGTGGCCGCTAAATTCTATACACTGCACCTTTAAAGGGTACTTTGTAAAGAAATACCAGAATTACACCAGTATGGCCTATACTAATTAAAACATACTTATGAATATTATATTCCATATTCCATTCCTGCCAAGTCCGTTCTGCAAAATGCCACTAATTCTACACACTGCACCTTTAAAGGGAACTTGTGGACCTATGGCCCAAACCGGTAGGGGCATTTCCCTCCTCCATCCCAATGTGAACTAAATAATATAAGGTATTGAGAACCACAGTAAAAGAGACTATTTCTATTTCCAAGGCTTCACCGTCATTTCCCTTTTACTGCTTTCAGTACCTTTCTCTCGACATGACCCATGTTTTTCTGGATCTGCATTGCAAATTCACCTGATCATTGTACAGCTGCTGCGCAATTTCTACTATCGCCCGTTGCTCCTTTCAGTGAGCGAAGACACAAATGCAAGCAGAGTGGCAGACGCTCTTGAAGAGCGAATACAAAATGCCCCAATTTCACCATCAAATTTCAAGCAGGTCAAGGACGTGTGCGCTACCCCGAGCCAGCATTGCATCAGTAAACAATACTCTACTGCAGAACACCAAAATACTGTACACCAGAGCACGAAGCAGCGTGGTTTTTACTATCGTGACATGCTTCGAGTAGTTGATACTAATTTGTCGACAAAGATTATCCTGAATCTGCTCTGCGGGGCTCTGGGGACGCCGAGAAGAGAATTAGTGAAAGGTTTCAGGCAACGCTTGAGCTTTGTTTTGTTTTTGGGAGATGAAATGACCTCATATCCTCATATCCTAATACCCAACACTGGACTGTATATACTCCATACCGAAGTGGAATGTGCCTGCTGTACATAGAATCTGTAAATACAAATAAACTCATTACTATATAGTCTTTATATATTTTTTTCAGAGTTTTAACCAATTCCTTTACTCCATCATGAGCCTTTTATGCACCAACATACTGATTCCTTCAAACCTGAATCTAATGACAGAGCTCAGCGGTACTCACCGGGGCGGATGCAGCGTTTTGGCTGGCCTGGTGTTGTGCTGCTTTAATCCTGGCCTGCAGGTGAGCGGGGGGATGAAAGTACTTGCACTTGTCCCTGCTGCAGCGGCCCTTGATGAAGTCCATGCAGACGATGACAGAGTTCTCACTGCAGTCCACCATGCCCGCCTCCATGGGGTGGGCGTAGCGGCAGTCGCTCTCACCCCGCGTGCAATTGCCACGTTGGAACTCTCGACACACCTGGCAAGGTCACGGGAAGAGACGGTGAACACCGGAATGCACCAACCATATGGAGAAGCGCAGCATCCTTCACACAGGGCTGCTCACCTCTAACTTGTCTGTGCGGACGTGCTTCTGCGTGGAGGTGCCATTGCCCATGGATGTCAGGCTGGCCGGGCTCCCAGGGACCAGCAGGGGAGCAGAGGGCATCAGCTCAGGCATCAAGCCCATGCCTGGAGCCATGTGGCTCAGATATGGACTGAACGCCATACTGGGACTGGCTGCCAGGGAAGGCGTCACTGAGAAAGTTGTCTGGGAGACAGAGAGAGAGAATAAAGGCAGAGGAAGGAGACAAAACATCACTTTATATTGGCTGTGGAAGGGCTGCAGTAGCATCTTCACCAGTGTTAGTGGTGAAGATGCTTATATAAGTCTATATAGAAACACACTTATAACAGTTTTATAAAAGACCCCTTTACAAGCATTATGCAAGGAAGAAGAGTACAGCCTCTGTCTTTAACATGGAAGTGCCATTCTTTATTTTCAAATAAATTTATAAAGGGTGAAGTGTGGCCTACTCACTATGGGCTGCAACTGGGCTCCTGGCAGCATGAAGTGCATCTGCTGAGCCAACATGGCCGCTGCCGTCTTCTGCTGGATTAGATTGTTCCTCCCATTGATCTCCAGCTGGGTTTTTAGGTGCGGAGGGGGGTGCAGGTACTTGCAGTTTTCACGTGTGCAACGCCCCTGAAAGAAGACGAAATTGGGGGAGAAATGATCAGGTGAAGGCAGGCAGGATGATTCATTATGACGTGGTGATAGTTATGAGATTCCAGAGATATATAGCCACGAAATATAGAGCTGAGATTAGTTTGATTGAGAAGCTTCATTAATCAATGGCCTGCCTTGAGAAGGACCTGTTACAAACAGAACCCTCCATCACTAAAGGAAGAGAGGCTTTGAAAAACCTGCACGGGTCGATTATATTTTTATCAAGCTTTATGTACCGGCCTTCTGGCCTTCTAGGAGCTTATCTCTGAGGGAGTGGATGTTACCCTATTATGAAGACAAAGCTCCAACAACATCCATTCAATTCATCAACGAGGGTGGAAAAAAGATCTGAAGATAATTAAAATAAAATATATGCCAAATTGGGGGAAAGAAAGATGTTATCACAAAAAGAAACATAATTATATTGATTCTTTTTCCGAGTTCCAACTAACTGCTACACGACACCCTACTTCAGAGATTATACATTTCAGAGTTGGGAATTTAAATGGCTAATTTACAGAGGCATTTTAACACAAGGAATCACCCGTTTCATTTCACAATATGAATAAATTAACTATTTATTTAGCATTTCCCGCTGACAATTATAGTTGAGAGTCTTTGAGCCAAATATTTCTGCAATGACAATTAGTTTGATAAACTGCAGTGGCTAAATATGAAGCTGAAATACCAGAAACACATGCTTGACTCTCGCCATCTTTCTATTTTGAGTCAGTCTATCAGTGATGTTATCAGTCTAACAAACAATCTACCTTCCACAGGGGGAATAAACAAACAACTCGGAGCATGTGACTGTGGCACATGGGGACTGATACAGTAGCTGGGGCGTCGGACAGAACGGAGATGGGGCAAAAGAGATGGCAGTCCCACCAAACTATTTACTAATCAGGCTACATCATCTGGCTAATGAAAAAAAAAAAGACACATGAGGGGGGAATGCCGATCTTCTTTGATTTGGAACCTTGTCTTCTTGACCTTGGCTGCTGTATATACACATCACTCTTGGGTCTATACAGACAGAAACAAAAGGAAGGAGACAGAGATGTTGGCTAAACAGTTAGCATATAGATCACTATAGAGAACGTGAAGCTGACGATACATTGCTGGAGAAAGCCGCCATATTGGGAGGAACACTCGCATTGACTGTGAATGTCGGTCGGCAAATTTTTGAGTTAAAAGATGTCTTGGAAGTCTTGTTTGGTGAAAAACTGCAACGAAAAATCTTGCAACCATCTTGTGTGAAATGTCGACCCTTCTTTTTCTCCCTTCCTTTCTCCATTTTTGTACATTTAGTATATTTTAGCTATTTCTCTATGCAATTGAATGGAAAGTGATACTCCCAAAATGGCGAGTCCATAGCAACCCATAGCAACCGTCAAACTTCACATTCTCTATTGGCCGTATGTGAAAAGGCATTTTTGTGTATGTCCTGTATGCATACAGGTAAGTTGGGTCACTGGTACCACCATGTGCTTATGTAAAATGATAACAATCAGGTTGTGCTGATAGTATCAGCTTGTAGTCACACAACCTGATACACAAGTTCAAGCACAGTATTAAGTATGAGGTCTGTTATTGACATAAGGGGGCAATTCCACACATTAGCTAAAGACATAGAAATGGGCGAAAAATGATAAACTACTCTTAAAACATCTTGGTTAAATACATTAAGAGAAGAAACACCCTGACCTGGGTCACAATTGTTCACCAGTCCAACCAATAAATGTGAAAATAGTCATGAAGCTAGTCAGCAAGTCTGCATTTTTCTCAATGATTCACTGACCACATGAGTTCATCTGACTGTGGCCGTGGCCTGTACTGCTTCTGTAGCCTCTGCCCCGAAACCTTGTGGGGAAGACAACTCTCGCTAGATTAATTTCAAATTCTTCCTCAAAAAACAAAAACAAAAACAAACCCCCTCACAACCCTCAGAGCGATGCCCTTCCCTGTCCTGTCCGAGTCTGTGGGGGAGATAAAGATGGTGGTGGTGCAGCGGCAGCACTGCAGGTTCACTCAGACTCACAAGGAACTGCAGTCCCATTAAACCCCAGGGGCGGGAGCAGCCGTCTCCCTCTGCAGATGGGCTGTTAACCCTTTAAACTAGCACCCAAGATCCTAAGCCATGCTACCCAGACACAAAGAGTGATTACAGTTCATTAATCTGGACAGAGAAGTAAACAAATTAAACAAGGGTTATCCAATAAGGGATCGACCAACATCGATATTGGTGTATATCGGTTCCATTACCAGGCTAAACTGGGGTATTGGTTTCTGAGAATATAGTCAATAGAATCATCTGGTACTAAAGACAGATTAATCATGTCAGCTATTAATGAATGGACTGCATTTTCATTTTTTCTCCCTTTCTTTCTTTTCTAAATTTAGTGTGGTAAATGGATTAAATGCCAATCATTATGTTATAATGACCACAAACGAATGGTTCTACGTCTATACCGCTCAGTAGAAGTAATGAATTGGATCGACCGATCTGAAGCTAAAAAGTGATGACGGTCCATCCCTACTTCCTATGGTATTTATCAGCCGTGCTTGTGCAGTTTTCCACTGAAGATGTCCAAGGGACAGGAGCGCGAAGCGGTGTTGTCACTGAGCAGGGACACTGATGCTGATGGATGGTGTTGTGCTGCGATGAGGCCATTGGGAGGAAGTCTGTGTCGGAGTGCTGAGCAACAGCAGAACCGACGCCGGCTGGAATAAAAAGCAAAGCGCAGTGTTCTTCTAAAGCAGAACCCCAGGAGGGATTCATATGACCTGGTAGACAAAAAGCGTACAGGCATGAAGCAACCAGAAATAGGTCTTACATGCAGACAAACATAGCCTTACACAAACACACTCGCCCCCACGCTGGAGATGGGAGCCAGCTTTGCATCAGCAAGCTGTGTGTATAGGGATGAGTCCGTAATGAGGATCTGGTCCCAGGAGCACAGCAAGCCTGCCATACGAGCCCAAATGCAGAGGGAAACAACAAACAAAGTGGCTTGCCGTATTTCGGAGCTTAATAATGTACTTTGTACTGTATACCCTGCTATGTAAAAACAATAACTTCTAATGATGTAAGATTTTATACATAATTTAAAAATAAAATGAGTGGGTGAACTGGGATAGTTGGGCAAGCAAATGAAAAGTGGCGAGAAGTAGAATAGTGGGTCACGACGAATCAGACTTGGGTAGCCATGGTAACACAGTAGGTACGGGAGAGAAAGCCCTTCTTCATATGACACAAGTAGACCCCTGTCCTGATGTTTGTTGTGTGAGCAAAGAGAGACTTTAGACTACAATGGTCAACACAAGTATGTTGTATCTAGGTTATAAAAAGCTAATATATTCAATAAAATGTCAGACTGTCCTTATTTATATAATTAAGTCAATGCAAATCCAGGTACGTTTATCTTCCATTCAGTCATGGACAAGCAGGAGATGGTTCTCATCTACATATGCGACAATGACGCCACAGAATCTCTGGCGTGTTTGTTAAAAAGTGTGGCCGAGGGGCAGATGTGGTAGCTACACTCATCATTTCATATGACACTACAGCACTCCAGTTAACAAGATATAAAAAACCCTGGCTCCTCCTCCTCCTCCTCCTCAGACTGACCAGACAGAGGTAATGGAGGAGCAGCAGAGGACGACGTCAGCTTAGAACGGACAGGAGACGCCAGCTATGGAAGGGATTGGGCGGAGGGAGGCCATTAGCGGATAAATCCATAAAAATCAACGGAGGGAGGGGAAAGGAGGGGAGCCGGATGGAAAGAATTGTGCTGTGGAGAGTAGCTCCTGTAAGCATACTTCTTTTATTTTCGCTCAGTTGACCAACGGCCATACGGCCGGTTGAGTGATGGTGCAGCATGAACAACAATGAGCGTATAAATGTTGTTATAAGGAGGTGGGTGTTGACGTGGCGTGCAAGCGAGGCAGCGTGTGTGAACACCCGGCTGTGAAAGGCTCGTTGACCTTCAGCTGTCTCTCACATCGGCACATTCTCAGAGCAACAGTGTGACCCTGAGGCTTCAGACAGTCAAACATGGCCTTTAATGCGTGTTCTCTCCCTTTGATTAAAAAAAAGAAAGAAAAGCAGCTCGCTCCTTTCTACCTATCAATTCAGCCAATACTGAGCCATGCTGTTGCTCTGTGCTAAAAACAGCCGTGCCACTCAGGAAGATCAAACTATCCAATGGGTACGCGCTGGTGTGCTTGTTGCTAGGGCCCCGCTTTCTCTCCCACCGTCTCTCGCTGTCTCTGCATCTCCCCAATGCTCTAGAGGACATAACACAGAAAAATGGCTGAATAATAAATTCTAACTCAATAACTGAGGAGACAGCAGCTGCACTCAGACAGAGAGTCCCTTGTCTGGGTTCTTCTTTTTTACTGCAGGGAAGCTGTTTAGCCAAACCACTCTCACACACAGGCGTATGAATACACACACAGTAACACAGCCAGCGTCTATTCTCAAAATGGGTACAAGCGGCCGTGTATACAGTAGCCTGTGATACATCTTTTATAAAATACAGTGAGGCATCATCGCTTCTGGGAGTGTAAGTTATTCTGCTGCCTGTCAGTAGCGCTAGAGGCTCCGCTTTGCAGTAGAGTTAGACAGAATCAGGAAGTTGTTGCATCGTCAGGTGACAGCAACTCACCGGGCCACATTAGCGTTGGAGGGACAGGCGGCCATGAAAACAGGCTTAGTACAACAGCTCGAAAGAGGTATGTATTATTTACATGTAGGTGGCCAAAATAAAGCTTTAAAAAAAATCGAATAGAGAACAACGAAAAAACATTTAAACCATAACGCTGAAATATATGTAGTCTAAGGGCACTATACGCTGCGTCACTATTCACATCACACGAGCAGTGCGGCGAGTGCTCTCAAGTAAAACAAGACGTGCATATTGTCGGCGCAGTTACCTTGAGTGAGTCGAAGCAGGCTATGACTCGGCCGTTCTCCACGTGGCAGCTCCTCGAGGGGTGGGCGAACTTGCACTCAGAATCCGAGCGCGAGCAGGTGCCCCTCTGGAACTCACGACACACCTCCAGGGTCAGCCATTTTGTGTCCCGTCCCATGGTCATGCTGACTGCCATCGCCAACAATCAGGCAACAAGGACGCAGACGGGGGCTGGGACGCAGACGGGGGCTGGGACTCAGGTGAGCGCGGGAACCGTTTGGGAGTGGCAGAAGCGGTGAAGCGGAAAGGTAATCCAAGGCAAAACAACAGACGACTTCGGGTGTTTGCTTGAGGACAAGCGGGCGGGAGGTTATTTGGGCATTGGAGACTGTGAGACTGGATATGATGGAACGTTCTTCCTGGGAAAGAGGCGATTGAAGATTCAGTGTTCAGGGTGAGATGCTAGGGCTTGACATTGAACAGAGGCCAGCTCTGACTCATAAAAAATGGAAAACGATGCGAGGACGGCGCTCCAGCATGCTGGAGAACGTGGCTGAGGCAGACACTGTCCCGGTGAAGGAGGCACTGTGACGACGATGTGCTCTAAACCCTCTGCCCCGCTCTTTTGCGTTTGAGCTTCTACAGATGTCTCGGTCCTCTTTCCCAGGTTCTCCGTCTTCCCCTGGCCTTTCAAATCACCAGACACGCACGGTAACTCACGGATACATTCAAGTCAACATGGCCAGGTCTGGCACACCCACAGCGGCGCTAGTTGTGTCTGGGCAGGCTCGGCAGAGAAACTGAAAAGATACATAAAAGCAGAACCTTGTAAAGGGGCGTCCTTGCACTGGTGAGAGATGAGGTGGTGTCTCTGGGTAGGCGGGGACAGCAGATTGGTAGCGCGATGGGTGACTCTCTGACTGCCAGTTTAAAAAATAGCTCCATTCAAGGCCAAACGCGTAGGGCGCACTGGCCTGGTCTTACCTAACCAGGCGGGCTCTGAAGAAGAGCCAAATGCAGAGTCAGGCAGCAGCAGACAGCAGTGTAGACACCAAACAGCAGAGGAACTGCAGCAACTAACACCAGGCACTTTAAAGTTCCATTTCCTCTTTTTTATTTTAGTCTCTTTCTCATCCCTCCTTCTCTGTGTTCTGTCTGGGGACTATTTCATCCTCTCGTCGTCATCCTCCTTGCTGGCTCCTCTTGTGCCGGTCCTTGCTTATTCTATGACCTCACTGCATTAAACAAGAAAGAAAAAAGAAATCAGTAATGTTGCAGTTGGAAGAAAAGATGTAAAAAAAAAGAACATAGGAATCTAGGTCCTACCTCAGAACTAATGTCAAGGCAAAACAGAGAGATGGAAAACACGAGGCAGAGGGTAG
>OMKR01073966.1:0-13984 GCA_900302355.1 Cyttopsis rosea
CCTCTTCTTCTGTGGTGTTGTGCAGATCTCTCATGCAGAGAAGCCCCCCGCTGGGGAAGCTGAGAATGCATCGTCTGCAGCTGCAGCGCTGGAGGCTGCAGGAGATGGAGGGAGCAAGGTGACACAAGACCACTCAATATTACTTTTTAACTTTTGTAAGCCTCGGTTCACCTTTTGGATTTCGGATGATATGAAGGCACAAAGAGAGATTATTAAAGAGGATTAAAATATCCACAGCTGCAGGTTTCAGATCTTTTGGATGATTCCGCTATTTCTTTAGCCACACCAGGCCTCTTCAGAATAGATTTAAAAACAAATGACTGACCTCAAGGAATAATCAGTACCGATCTGAGTACACAGAGGGTCAGGGGCAAATTAAAAGTATTTGGCATCACCTTGAAAGTCGCAATAGACACCTAGTTGTGAGTTCCTGCATGCAGCTGTGTTTTCTGACCCAGACAAAGCTAAATTAACCAACCACCAGAACTATAAGAAGCGACAGATCTATAGTCCACTGCTAGACTCTGGATGTGGATTTATATCCTAAATAAATATCGCAGGTCAAACTACCTAACAAGCATCACTATCTATATGTTAACAAATACACCAGCAATGGTAGAGATGAGTTGTTGAGATGGCTTTTGAGTATTAAAACCCTCAACATGCGTCAGGTGGAGATGGTGTTCTGGCTGCTGTCCATGCTCGCTAACCGGGACAAGGAGGAGATGTCCCGCACCCTGCTGGCCATGTCCAGCGCGCAGGACAGCTGCATCGCCATGCGCAAGTCGGGCTGCGTCCCGCTGCTCGTCCAGATCCTGAACGAGGTGACTCCAGGGGGCGCCGGAGAGGCGGCCGGGAGCGCCGGGTGCAGCCGGGAGGCCCGGTCCAGGGCCAGCGCCACCCTGCACAACATCGTCTACTCCCAGCCCGACGAGGGCCAGGCCCGCAGGGAGATGAGGGTGCTGCACATGCTGGAGCAGATCAGGACCCACTGCGACAGCGGGTGGGACTGGATCGAGAGCCACACGGGGACCCCCTCTCCCGGGGGGTCCAAGACCACCGGTGAGGGAACAGACACCCGTTGTGGAGAATAAAGTAAAATGTCATTCTGGTTATTACACTACTTTCCTTCTCTCAGTCAGTAATGGACCCTCTTCTGTCCTGCTCCTTCAGACATCCCTGAGCCTGTGGAGCCTCAGATCTGCCAGGTGATGTGTGCCGTCATGAAGCTCTCCTTTGAGGAGGAGTACCGACGAGCCATGAACGAACTGGGTGAGTGAACACAGTCCGTTCAAACGTCAGCAGATCTTCAATGCGGCTCGATGTTCCTCATGCCTGCTGTGGTCTTCTTCTCCAGGTGGGTTGCAGGTGGTGGCAGATCTGATCCATCTGGACCAGGAGATGTATGGGATGCTGAACGACCCCATCAACATGGCTCTGCGTCGCTACGCAGGCATGGCGCTGACTAACCTCACCTTCGGGGATGTCGTCAACAAGGTACGACCTTGGACTGTGTCACGGCTAATCCAAAATAACTATCGGTGGAGCAAGTCACCAAGGGCCCTCAGACGCATTTACAGACCGGATGACCTGGATGACCAGCTCCTGGTCCAGACACTGTGTGTGTTAGACCAGCAGGTGTATAGCTCTGTACGGACAAGAGTTCACTAACTTGTTGCAGTGTTATCTACGTGGTTGTGGACTATTTTTCTTAATTTAGGCATACTAGTTACAAAATCATTTCAAGTCGATATTCAAGTTCGAATATTGTGTGTATGTACTAATTTTATTTAGTAAGTAGCCGTGTAATAAGCAGGATACAAGACTTTGCGTCGGGGTCCTGATCACCCTGTAGGGGGTTATTTTGCGATAATGACCGGCTGTGTGCTCTCCCCGCAGGCCACTCTGTGCTCCAAGAGAAGCTGCCTGCAGGCGCTGGTGGTGCAGCTGGCTTCAGACAGCGAGGAGCTCCACCAGGTCGTGTCCAGTATTCTGAGGAATCTGTCCTGGCGAGCGGACATCAACAGCAAGAGGGTCCTCAGAGACATCGGCAGCGTTCCCGCTCTGATAACCTGCGCCCTCCAGGCCACGAAGGTAAAACCAAGTCCAGCACACACAATCGGTATGTGAAAAGTACCAGGCTAGTATGCCAACAGTACACACTACGCTGGCAAACGTATCCCACAATGCATTGTGATAACACGTCAGTGCAAAGCAGTAGACGTCACCGTTATACTGCATGTTGTCATCAACCCACCAAGAGCCCAAAGGAAGCGGCACAACAAAATTATTATTATTATTTTTTTAAAGAATGATTTATTCATCACACGTTTTTTTACCACACACATGCGGAGGGCGACACACACACACGAGTAGCGAACGATGAGATACAGTCTCTGCATTTATCCCATCCTGGCCGTCCTTCCTCCAGGGCCAGCCAGGAGCAGTGGGCAGCCCTCACTTTGCCGGCGCCCGGGGACCAGTTCCGGGTGGTGGGTCCATGTCGTGGTCAGGGACAGGACAGGAAGTGTTCTGCACGTTTTTAGTCGGGTCCTTATGTTGGAGGAGACCCATGCGAACACGATCGGGAGATAACCCACCGGAACACGGTGCCAACACGGTGCCCAGGCGGGAATCGAAGGCAGCAGTGTTAACCACTGAGCCACCGTGCCGCCAAATTATGATATAATTTTTTTTATATCAGTCATTGTTCAGTCATCAGTCATTGTTCAGATATATAATTTATTGTGTGCATACTTAATATGTAGTACATAGTACAAAATGCAGCTATAGAAACAGAACTGCAGCTGTATGAACTGGTGGGGATTAAATGTATTTATTTGTTCAGCTGTCCCTGCTGTAACACCACAATTTCCCTCCGAGGATGAATAAAGTACCAATATAATCTAGATACTGTTTAAATAACAGTTTTTACAGTGCCGGAATTCTCTGGTGATGAGATGTTCATATCTTCTGATCATATCAGTACACCACATTCTGCATGCTTAGGTATCGGTAGGATCGCAGACTCTAGATTAGACCGCTCCTGGTAGAGACCATTCCCAACATCTACAACTTTCTTTTTTTCGTCTTGCAGGAGTCGACCCTGAAGAGCCTCCTGAGCGCTCTGTGGAACCTGTCGGCTCACAGCATCGAGAACAAGGTGTCCATCTGCTCTGTGAACGGAGCTCTGGGCTTCCTGGTCAGCACGCTCACCTACCGCTGTCAGACCAACTCTCTGGCCATCATTGAGAGTGGAGGAGGGATCCTCCGGAATGTCTCCAGTCTAGTCGCCACACGAGAAGATTATAGGTGAGGATCACACTGTGACAGCAGATGGAACTGTATCATACTGTATGTAGTAGTTGTAGTCTTACAGGTGCATTGTGTAGAATTTAGTGGCATCTAGCGGAACGGACTTGGCAGAAAAAAGAAAGTATGTATTAACTAGTGTATAATCCCATGAAAATAAGAATTATTCTGTTTTCGTTACCTTAGAATGAGCCGTTTATATCTACATGGGGGCTGGAGCCCCATCCATGGACGCCACCATGTTGCACCGCCATGTTTCTACAGTAGCCCAGAACGGACAAACCAAACACTGGCTCTAGAGAGGGACTTTCACATTTTTCAGCCACCATAGATTCTCCTACATGGAGGGGAATTTAGTTGGTTGCAATCTGCAACCTCACCGCTAATGGCTGCTATATTCTACACACTGTAACTTTAAATGTTTTCTGGCTGTAATCTTTATAGTCAAGTCAAGTTTATTTATATAGCCCTTAATCACAACACAGTCTCAAAAGGCTTCACAATCCCATATTTCATATAGAAATCAACGACATCCCCTTAGTCTAAACCCCAAAGCGGACCTACAATTCACTTATATTCAAGTAAATAACACTTAATGTTATGTGCTAAAGTCATGACATTATCAAATTCTCAGATTCATAGAGAAAAGATATTCTACAAGGAATTCCCCAAAAAAGATTTGAAAATTATTAGTGATTAAACTAGACTGATTAAAATTAAAACAAGTATGTCATTCATTTAAGGTTATTATTAAAGTTGAGCTCTTGGTTGACAAGTTTTACTAATGTCTTTCCACTCAGTGATTATAATTATAAATATCTCATTGTAATTTGTACGCAGGCAAATCCTCAGGGACCACAACTGCCTCCAGACTCTGTTGCAGCACCTGCGCTCCCACAGCCTGACCATTGTGAGCAATGCATGTGGAACTCTGTGGAACCTTTCTGCCCGTAGTCTCAAAGACCAGGAGCTGCTGTGGGACCTGGGAGCGGTTAGCATGCTGCGCAACCTCATTCACTCCAAGCACAAAATGATCGCCATGGGCAGCGCTGCGGCCTTAAGGAACCTCCTTACTAATCGACCCCTCAAATATAAAGACACTGCTGTCATATCTCCAGGCTCCTGCATGCCCTCCCTCTACATGAGGAAGCAGAAGGCTCTGGAGGCAGAACTTGATGCAAAGCACCTGTCAGAGACCTTTGACACCCTGGACAAACAGAGTCCAAAGCATCTGAGCCTCAACAAGCCACTTCGCCACATTGAGAGTCTGGCAAAAGATTATGCATCAGACTCTGGTTGCTTTGATGATGATGAAGCTCCTAACATCTCCAGCAGCCTGGACACTGGAAGTTTCTCAATGTTGTCCATGTTCCTGACAAACTCTAACTTCCTCCAAAATCAACCACGAAAGAGCGACAATGAACCAGAGCGGGACATCGAGCCATCTCAAACAGTAGAGAAGAGACATGTACCTCATGAAGATGTGGTGTCTGCCGCTGCAGAGAAGTTAGCCAAAAAGATCACCAACACTGTGGCTAAGATTGACAGGCTGGTGGAGGACATAACCATGCATACATCTTCTGAGGACAGCTTCAGCCTCAGCTCAGAGGATCCCTTCGCAGATTGGCCTTATGGACTGGATGAGCTGAATGAGGCCCGGGCCACGTCCTGCTCCCCTTGCCGCCTCTCTGATACAAGCAGTTTAGCCCACAGAGAACGTCTTAGTAGAGCCCATGCCCTTTTGCGCCTGAAAACTGCCCATACAAGCTTATCCACAGACAGTCTTAACAGCGATAGCACTAGTGATGGCTACTGTGGAAGCAGAGACCAGATTCATCCCTCAGCAAAAGCTGTAGGCCTGCAACAAAAAAGGCCCAATCAACTGGACCTCAAGGTGGCTCATCATGAGTATCTTAATGTAGGACCTGCCACCCAAAATGACACTAGCCAGCTAAACGTTCCAGAGAAAGACACTGTGGACAACAAAGAATTGAAAGTTCCTGATCTTAGTAGCACAGACACAGATAAAAACCAGGACCCACCTCTTCAAACCCCAGTCAGTGCATCTACTAAACTCCCCTTAGATGTTAATATGGCTTCCATTAAGCTGTCTCCCTCCTATCAACATGTCCCTCTTATTCAGAGTGTGGCCAAATTTGGTGTAGCAAAGACAGCTATCAATGTGCAGGCTGCACAAGCCATGAGGAGGCAAGCCTGGGTTCCCACCATGTTGACGGGGGCTAGTATGACCAAGTTTCCTCCTGTGAGTTCTGCTAGAAGCCCCAGCATTGGACCCTTGGAAACAGTCCAGAAATACTCAGTGGAGAACACACCCATCTGCTTCTCTCGCTGCAGCTCACTGTCTTCTCTTTCCTCTGGTGATGGAGCGCTTGATGGACAAAGTCAAAGTGAAAATGAGCTGGAGAGTGACTCTTCGCTGGAGATCATTGATGTGGAAGATGGAGAGGAGGTAAAGAGGGCAGAGGAAGATGAAACTTTGGAAGATCTAACTGACAGTCAGCTGCTGGTGACAGACTCAAATACCTTCCAGAGCAAAGATCAACTTAAGACTGATCCCGTCGAAATTCCCTGTTCGGCCAAAAGGGAAAAAGTGTTCCTGAGGGGTGTGTCGCCAGCCGTAATAGAAGACAGATCCCCTTCCAGTTCCTCTGAGAACTACATACATGAAACTCCCCTGGTTCTGAGTCGCTGCAGCTCCGTCAGTTCACTCGGGAGCTTTGAGTCTCCTTCCATTGCCAGCTCCATCCAGAGTGATCCATGCAGTGAGATGATTGATGGAACAATTAGCCCCAGTGACCTACCTGACAGTCCAGGGCAAACCATGCCTCCAAGCCGCAGTAAAACGCCATGTTGTGCTGAACCAAACGGCCCAGAAACACAGAGTGGTGGAGTAGCAGGTCAGTGGGAAAGCAGTCTGCGCAAGTTCCTGGAGATTGCAGATTTTAAAGAGCGGTTCAACCTTCCTCCTGACCTAGACACAATGATATACTTCACTGTGGAAAAGCCAACGGAAAACTTCTCATGTGCATCGAGCCTGAGTGCTCTTCCTCTTCACGAGCACTACATCCAGAAGGATGTGGAGCTGAAACTGACTCCTCTGCTCCAGCAAAATGACAGAAATCCTCCATTCCCTGATGACGATGAACAAGGAATGGACCAAGGGGAAAGATATAGTGAGGGGAACTCTGATGATGACATAGAAATCCTTAAAGAATGTATCAACTCAGCAATGCCTTCCAAGTTCAGAAAAGTAAGGCCTTCACTCATGGCTGGCATTCCATCCCATCTTCTTAATGCTCAGAGCCGAAAACAGATGCACCTGCCTGTGTACATGATGCTTCCAACCACTGGCACCCAAAGAGCTTCAGGGCGAAGGATTATCATGACACAGAAGGAGCTGCAACTTGATGATTCATCATTCACTGATTCTGCCGAAGGAACTCCTGTCAACTTCTCCAGCACAACATCACTCAGTGATGAAACTCTTCAGTATCCAATGAAGGAGAAGGGACAAAAGGTTTGGAGAGTCAGAGAAATGAGCAAACAGGAACTGGTTGATGATGAGGCAAAGAGGATTGAAGACTTGAGAATATTCTCTCACTTTCACAAGCCCAATAGAGTCAACTGCCAACCTAACATGCAAGTCAGCCAAATGACCAGAACAACGAAACATGTAATTCCCACCCAGAGAGTATTGATGCAGAGTAAAGAGGTAGCTGACAGAGTCGCTAGTCAGAGAAACCGAGATCATTCTCCCAGTCAACTAAGACAGAGGCAGGGACAAGTCCCAGCAAGGAAGCTGGAGCTGCCTGTCATACAGCAAAACACAGAGCGTAACCAAATGCAATCATCACTTCAAGGGAAAAAGACTTTTCAACCAATAAGCCATTCATCACCCACTGAGGAAGATATATACTGTTTCTACGATGACCAAAAAGAAAAAGAAGATGTTACAATAAAACGCACGGGGAGAAAACAGATGAGAGAAACTAGCAGAAATACTCTCTCCCGAAGCATGACAAATATTGGCAGAATAGACAATTCCCAAACAAAGACCAAAGGATTTGAAAGGATAAAGCAGAATCTGATGAAGGATGAGTCCCCAGTGTGTTATTCACTCAGCTCCTCTCTGAGTTCTTTGAGTGATGCAGAGTTTGAGGAGCACATATCAAAACCACAGCAAATATGGTCCAAAAACAGACACAACAAAGCGTCTAACCACATTCAACAATCAAAGCCTGTGACCTTCCAGAGCCAGTATGAAGAACAGAGCTCCCCGAGCTCTGTGAGTATGGATTCAGAGGATGATCTCCTTCAAAAGTGTATAACATCTGCCATGCCAAAGCAGAGGAAGAAGCTGGCGGCTCGAAAGAAGAAAGCAGAGAAGAATCAGAAACACAAGAATAATTCCCAGAAAGCCCTGGAGATGTGGAATATGGATCAGGATTTTGACAGTGATGACATGGCGTCCGACAAAGACTCAGACCTCAACAGCGTTGAGTGGAGAGCAATACAAGAAGGTGCCAATTCTGTTGTCACAGGATTACAGGCATCAAAATCACAAGAGCCTTCCTCTGAAGAAACAGAATCAGTCATGTCATTCATGTCCACATCCAGCTTTACACCCAAGGAGAAGAAATTTGCTAAAGACAAAAAGGCCAACAAACCCTTGGACTTTGCTCAGCGCAAACCAGTTCCTAATTTGCCCGTGGTTTTCAGAGGGAGAACAGTAATTTATACACCTAAAAAAGAGGAAGCTCCCTCACAAAGGCCACCTAAAAAGGTGTCCTCAAAGATTGATGGTCCAAAGAACCCAGATTTGGCTCAACATCGGTCAAAGAGCCTTCATCGATTAGGCCGACCTCATGATATCGAGTTGTCTCTGCCAAAAAGGAGCTCTACCCCACCGCCAAGAATACCAAAAAGCTCATCTTCTGGATCGTCACAAAGCTCCACTCCATCTAAACCACCACAGAAAAAGATAACCTCTCCAATACAAACAAATAAATCTGTTCAGAAAAAGAATTCAACGCCGTCTAGTAGCCCACCGTCGAGTAGCCCACTGTCTAGCAGCCCACCAGCTAGTAGTCCTCCAGAGCGAAAGGGACGCTCTCCTGTCTTGAGTCATGACCAAAAGTCTCCAGTACATAAAACACAGAAGTCTCCAGTCAGAATCCCATTCATGCAGAATTCAGCAAGGCAACCCAGAGCTTTGTCACCACTGGTAACTAACCAGCCAACGAGTGTTAGTAAACAGAACAACCAGGCGATGGGGAAAAGAGTACTTCCTGCCAATCGACTAGACCTGGTCCGGATGACCTCTGTCCATTCCAGCAGCAGTGAGTCTGATCACAATGGGTTCCTGAGACAATTGACTTTCATTAAAGAATCCAAGACGATGCTTAGACGTGATGCTTCTACGCACTCCATGCCCTCTTCCCATACATCCTCTTGCAGAGGAGGTCCCGCTGCCTCTGCGGTCTTCCTGTGCTCATCTCGTTGCCAGGAGCTGAAGGCAGCTGTCCAGGCTCCCAGGAGGATGCAAGGAAAAGCTCCAGGACCCAGACCAGAGCGAAGGCCAGACCCCAGGCTTCAAAAGAAAACTGCAGCCCTGGCTAGAGCAAGCTCCAGTGAGAGAGATGTATCTGCAAGGCGTCCAGGCAGGAGAACAAGCTCTGAAAGTCCATGCAGGGTGGCCCAGCGGAATGGGCCTGGCAGAGTGCTTGGAGCTCGGCAGCAGCAGCAGGACAAGGACACATTTAAACGACATGCTTCGTCACCCAGTATTAACATACTGAGTCGAGTAACGAGTCAATCTTCACTCCGCTCCTCGTCTTCTGACTCCAGTGGAAGAGCGAAAAGTGAAGACGATACAAAGAAGAGAGTGCAGAGAGCTGGATCCAGGCTGAGTGACAGGGACAGGGTCACCTGGAGGAGAATAAGGGACGAAGATGTACCTCAGATTCTGAAAACGACTCTGCCACCAACTGCTCTGCCCCTGCTGACTTCCCCCGATGGGGAAAAATCAAAGATTCCCACTCTGCCAGGAAAACTGCCAACCATAATACTTGCATCACGAAAGACAAGTGACGCAACAGTCCAGACAGAAGATTTTTCAAATAAGATCAACTCAAGCACCTCCCCATCCGTTGAGATGGCTTCGGCTATCTCCGAGGAGGCTGCGAGACTAGCCCTTCTGAGAAAGATCACCATTGCTTCCGGAAGCAACCTCCAGGACGGAGACTCTGATGGTTCTGTAAGGAGCCACAGTAATGCCTCCACAGGAACCTCTGACAGCCACATGGCCGGACTGGTTCACTTCCGTCAGGGCTCGCCCAGTAAAGCTGCTAGGGTCACCCCATTCAACTACACCCCCAGCCCCATAGTCTCCTGCCTGCAAGACACACACAGCCAAGCAGCATCTATCAGTGAGAAATCAGGTGGAAAGACTGAGCCATAGGCAGGTGGAATCCTTATGTGTCCTGGTTAACTTTACTGTTTTGGTGAATGAAGCTCTACACTCAGGTGGACCAGAAGCACGTCAGCCCTGTTACCTCGGGTACTAAACCTTACTTTTATTCACTGCTTTAGTTTTGTCTGTGATAAAGAGCACTTAATCACACCTCCTTCCATCGAAGTACCATTCACACAAGCTGGATGCAGGGGTTGGAAGTGGAGTCACATGAACAGACAAATATCTCTTTCAAAAAAGCACTTCTGAGAGTAATGTCATACAAAACAAAGGCGCGTCTTTTTGTACTGTTTTGTATGTGTATACAAACCATGTGGTGAAAACATCCCTCCGAGAACCTGAACCGGATTCCATGACATAGACCGACATCATTCTCCTTGAAGTGAAACACGATATGCAAAACTGCTGAACATGTGCGTTTATCTAAAAAAGCTGGACCGTCACAAAGGACACAAGGTCACACACCGCTTCAACATTACACTCTCGCTTTGGCCTCGCGGCTCATCCCGACACACTGGAAGCATTTCCTGCAGAATCGATAGCTCACATCCCCTTCGTCCTCCAAGCAGCGAGCTGAGGGATCCACGTTAGCCAGACCTCGACTGTAAATACAGCAACCTCCGAACTCTTCCAGCTTAGACTGCTCGCTTGTACTCAACACAGTATAGAACATGTGTTACGGCCACTGTCGACCAACGGAAACATGTCTCGTTGTGCTGTTTATCTGTATTTAGTGCCACAAAGACCTACGATGTAGCTGTCAGTCCATATAGAGCAACAAAGCAGTACTATTCCAGTTATGAGCTTTACAGTTCTGCCGCTACCCGTTTGCTACTAGAAAGGCTGTAAAAGCTGAAGATGAACGGATGTTATGAGCTTTGGACAAACTGTGGATGTTGCTCTAAAATAATGTTGATACCTTTTTAATTGTCTTGCTGTACGTAGTGATAGGTCATCAGACACATATAAGACGACTGTAGTGGAAACATTCCTTCTTTCACCGGACGAAGCGGCGAGGACGCGGTTCCAGTCGACAAGTTGCTTGTGGATCAATAACATCCAGGGTTTATTTCAGGCTTTTTTTTCCCCCCCATTTCCTACTTCCCTTCCAACGCATGTTTTGATTATCAATATGAACAAAGTATTTTCTGAATGAAACTCCCCTCGAGCTGTGATGAAGTGACCTGGCGAGGGGGGCGAGGAGGAGTCCAGCTCCTCGGTTGATCCATCGAAGGCTTGAGAAGTTTCCACTCTGTCCGTGGCCTTGTTCACATCAGAGCGCTGGATCGGATGCCCGGCCACGCCTAGAAACTAGTCACATGGTCATCAGTCCCTACTTTGTCGCTACATGTTTTCATTATTTTTTAAATTAATTGAGGCCATTCATTCAGGCCATTTATTGGTCGTCTGCTTGGCCGCCAGCAGCCTTGCTCCTCCCATCCAAGATTTCAACATTGCAGCAGTTTGTTGCTTCTCAGCATTATAAAAGATCCAAATTGGTGGACGGCTCAGGTTTCCAGTTGAATGAGGGTTTGTTTCCCAGAATTCCATGTGTGAGCAAGGCCACAGACACATGAGGTTCCGTGTGATATAGGTCCGGGAAATGGAATACTAAATGTTTTCATCAAATAAAGTGCTGTGTTTCATTAGGGTCACGTGTGACTTTATTTTAGATGTTAATACAGATAAAGTCTAGTGCAAAGACACAAAAGAGCCAAAACAGCATAAGCAGACATTCAAGGAATAAAACTTTATTCATACATGAACACTATAGCGGTGAATCAACTCCAGACTGGTTTCAGCGGTGGGGTCAGAGGTCATGGCTGCCACCTTCTGAACCCTGCAGCGTGGTTCAGTTCAGTCACTTCATCAGGCCTCAGACTTCAACAGGTTATAACTGGAATCCGGGAATAAATCCATTGGAAAGTCTCCGCATTGCGCTGGTGTCTGTCGTAGTGCTTCCAACTGCTCCGTGTACCGGGGGTCACTGGCTTCCGGACAGGAAGAGCGTTCTGGTCACAGAGCTTGAGCTTTGACCTCTGACACGGTTTGTTGGAGCTGCTCTCCAGCCGCCTGCAGCTCCTCCCTCTGCTCCGCCAGACGACCTCTGACCTCCTGAAGCCTCTCGTTCAGCTCTAAGTAGCGGCGGCCCTGCTGGTACTTCGTTTCCACCTCTGAGTCTGCGGCACCGTGGGCGGAGTCTGGACAAATGGACAGGAAGTCAGAAGAGTGAGGGAGCACGATACCAGGACCTGCTGAGGGGGTTAGCTTGATTCTTACATCGGTGGTATAAATATTTGAAATATGGAACGTTATGGGATGATAAATTCCAATTGGATGAATGAAGTACTATCTTATCTTATCTTAAGAGTATATGGCTTGAAAGGAACTTTTTTGAGTTGTCTTAACAGAGGATGCAGGTTTGAAACACAGCAAAGCTCAAACAGAAGCAGCTGCAGTGTTCTATGGGAAAAGGCTTTTATTTTGAAGTAAACAGACCAAAATCAGCTACGATCTATTCCCTGTCCTTTGTTATGATGGTAAATACTGATCTAATCACCTCATACTGCAGGAAGAAGACAAATCTTTAACATTTAAAACTCAATAATGTACTGCATTCTATATTTGGCTCAGAGGTCAGTAACAGGTAGAAACAGGCTTTTGAACTAGATGATTCTATGAACTGTTATTATAACACATAGCAAATGAAGACATTAGGAACTGGAATAAATATAACCAGGTCAACAGAACCTGGTGAAATATGAAAATTAGGTCATAAAATCAGACTTAAGATATTTCATTGACTTTAAGATCTTAATATTTGTAAAACTGAACTTACTAGTTACTTACTTACAGTAGCCCCTTTTACACAGAGGATTCTGCAATAATGCCGCCTTTTACACTGAACCAAGCAAAGACGGCATATAGACAACATGCGAATCACTTGAGCGCGGTCATGGCAGGTGACGTACACAACAGCGCTGGCCAGAAAGGCAGGTTGAAAATGATCACAATGATTTAATAACCTTATTATTTTAAATAAAAACATTTATTTAAAATTATTTAATTGATAGCCCCAGGTGAGGACGTGCGGGCAGCGGAGCTGTGGACCTGTGTTGCCGGCGCGGAGACGCGCAGACAGGGAGCGACCGAGTGGAGAAAGATCTTTCCTTCTCCGGAGGCTATTTTATAATTTTAAGATTTTATTTATTATTTGGACAGGTTCAAAATGATCACTGATTTAATAACACTGGGTTTGGGTTCTTGCGTCCGGGACTCCATATGGAACTCTGTAAAGGACGTGTGTAATCCGTGTGTAATTAAAAAATATTATTAATAATTTATAATAATAATAATAATAATAATAATAATAATAATAATAAATCATATAAATTGTAATTGTAATTTGAGAGGAATATCTGCAGCGCTGTGACATGGCACAGCTCCCGAATGGAGTTTTTTTTTTTCTTCCTCCGACCAATGAAAAGCTTGGTCATGAGAAGGTCTCGTTTTATACAGATGGCGTTCCGGCTCCGTTTCGCCTCTGTGACTACCTCTGCTGCCGGTACAGAGACGGGTCAGCTCTGTCCCCGCATTCTGTCTCCGTACATTTTACACAGAGCAGCGAGGCGAAATAAAGGCACAATGATGCCGGCTGCCGACATTTTACTGTGTACCCCACAGTGTGCTTGTACCTCACACATCAGGACTGCACATGATGGCCACCCCACCCAGGACCCCCCCCCAAAACAGAACCCTCCGGGACTGACCTTGTCTGAGCTGGCTAAGGATGGAGAAGACGGGGTCTTTGGGGAAGGCCGTGTTGATGTCCTCCAGGATCTGGTCCACACTGGGGGGCGCCGGGCGGCTCGGCAGCACCGCTCGCTTCTTGGTCTTGGAGCTCATGGTCCAGGAGGAACCTGCACCCTCTGCAGCAGGAACTAGAGGCACCGTCCCAGCATGGAGACCAGGAACCGGAGGTCAGGTGGGGGTCAGCCGGGGATCCTACAGGGCTGCAGGGAGTCATTCATTACACAGCATGTAATAGTTTATTCATCGAAAAAGTGAATTCAAGAGAAATCATTCGCTGAGGAATGATATTAACTCCATTAAAAAAAAGAATGATTGTGATCCTACAATGTGTCTAAATTAGAAAATAAGGGAAAAAAGGGGGGGGGG
>OMKR01073969.1:0-13483 GCA_900302355.1 Cyttopsis rosea
AGCTTTGGTGCCTCTCCTACATCACTACATGCTCTAATCACCAGTACCAGCTGTCAACGTGCACCGCCTCCCGTCCAATATGTGAAGCACCGCTTAACCTCGCTTCCTACCAAGTCTGCCCCCGATGGACTCGCCGACTTCATGCCAAAAAAGGAGAAATGTTGATCAGACTAACATTAAGACCGTGAAAAAGTATCATCAATGTATCTCATTCCTCACGTCTAAACAGATCAAACTACTATCAAACTCGGCTTAAGTAACACAAAGTACACCAACCCCGATAACACACCCATACAAACACAAGAGTGCAATTGATTTATTGACTGGGGCACATTGCTGACAGTGAAGTCAATACTTAATGGTCTGCATATGGATTTAAATGGAAGTTTCCTAATGTATACATTCTCTTTGGTCCATACCTTCTCCTCTTAAAAGCCTAACAATCAAACATCATCTGATTTTGGCCGCGGGAGCCCAGAGGAACCGTACGGGCTCTGCTGCAGAGAGCTCTCCCTGTCTGAGGACCTAAGAGAGACAGAGGAGGGGGTGTGAAGAAGAGAGGAAAGGAAAAGATGGGGTTAAAATACTTTACTACTTGACTGGCTAGGGGTTGTGTCTTAAAAAGTAGTCCTTCTTGATGACGGGATAAGGTCCATGGGCAACTTTACGTTGTCTTTATACTTTTGCTACTTCCACAGAATTCTAAGATTTGCGCGATTGAGTGCCTGTATCTCTTCCTAACACTCTAATTCGGTTAATAAAACCAGAAGGGTGTGTATTTTTGTATAACCCGGGTCAGCATCACTCGAGTCTCTACGGTGAAAAACCTCTCCAGGGTGGAGCTTTCCTGGGATGGCTCTTGGCTCGGTTTGGTGAAGGTGAAAGCTCTCGGTCAGTTGTTGGCAAGTCTAGAACCACCGGATCCATCGAGCCCACCAGTGTGAGTTCTACCATTGCCAAACACCGGGGGAGAGAACATCGGAACCGCCCTCAAGAGCCGTCAGGACCAGCGCTGCGTCTGGGACCGAGGGTCCGCTTACACCGGACAACGTCTCAGAGATAGAGCGCCGGTCTCCACGGCGACCGGGGATATCTGAGACATCCGACGTAATCAACCCGATCCATAGTTCATCCTCGCCAGACCCCCCCCACCACCACCGATTTATTTCTACTCCTTTCATCGTTTTCACTGCCTCTCTTATATACCAAAAAATGAAAAATCGTAACGGAGATGTCCATTTTTAAGAAACAAACACATGAAGCGGATTGGCTGCCTTCACCTATATTGGCACTACACATGATTGCTCAAACACACATACTCAAAGCAAAAATGTGCAAGTGCCAAAATGGGGAAAGAAGATTGGGATTATAAAAGTTGATATTTCAAAGCAAAAAGCAAAAAAAATGGAAGAATATGGGGAAATTCATGTGCAGCGTGGTTCTTTCTCTACTCTGTTTATGGCCCTATGGTAATTCACTGATAGAGTGTGGTCACAGTGAATTCTACCAGTGCCATACACAGAACAGGAGGAATATGAAACCAATCCCACAATCTGTTTTAACCTGGAGTGACTGAAAGGGGATTACTAGGCCACTGTAAAAACAAAATGTGCACACACACAGAAAAATGTATAAATAAGGTGTAAAAACGTGGAATTATGTTTGCATCTCCTCTATGGTTGTAGTTTATTTCACCTTTTAATATTAATTTCTCAATACCGAGTGGTGGAAATGACAAGACAATATAAAAACCTCTTCTTGTTCCCCGCTCTGTATTTTAAACCACGCTGTACTGTAGTTAATCCACTCTTGCCATCTGCCCGACGGATGGACCGAACCCTTTTTCTCAATCCTCCAAATTCCTTGCTTGTCCTTACTCTCCCTACTCTTACTGCGAGAGACCGTGGCAGCTTTTTTAAAGTGTATTTTTAAAAGTTTCCTTTTTTTCAGAAATACTCTGCAGGGCTTTAAGTAGCAACCAACCAACAACCATATGGCTCTGCAGAAGCAGCCTGCATAAAGAAGAGAAAACCAATATTACAATATTATCTAGAAATGTGCTCATTTTAAGCTTTTTTTGTAAGTGGATGAGGATCATTTGAAGAATATGAAGGTGGATTTGCATGTATATATATTTTTTAACTCTAGCTACTCAACAATGAAAATAGTTTGTTGAATTGGTCAGGCCCCTAAGCCGGTAGCAGGTTGAAAACCTGGAGCCCAGTAGAATGCAGTCGAGAAGCCCTGCTTTCGGGACATGTTGGGGGGGTTGCACAGGAGACATCTTTCCTGAAAGACGTGGCGCTGCCGCTCCGTACGGATGGATTCTGGCTGCGGGGAGCGATGCGCTAAGTGATTTTTGAGATGTTCCAAATGGGTCCCATAGCTGGGATCATCTTACAGCTTCCGGGAGAGATCGATATCGTAAAAAGCTTCAGAGGACGAAGGGGAGGCATGTGAGAGAGAGAGAGAGAGAGAGAGAGAGAGAGAGAGAGAGAGAGAGAGAGAGAGGGGGAGAGAGAGAGAGAGAGAGAGAGAGAGAGAGAGAAAGAGAGAGAGAGAGAGTTACTTTTGGCCTTATCTCTAAATTTCTATTCTCTAAATTGAGTTTGGCTGCGTGTTCCATTTGTTGATCTTCTCCAGTCTTGTCTCTCGTTCTACTTGTCCACTGTGCTCAATTGGTGATGATCCCATGTGCCCGTGATGAGTAGGTGTAGCCACTGTCTACACATTTCCAACTCCAGTTATTTTTGGATCGGTCTAATAATGGTGACGCAGCCCTGCGGAGACAAGGTTCAAGACGAGGGCAAGTTCATTCAGGACCTTGTCCTGTAACGGCTTTCCATCCTACCAGGGTGCAATTAAAATGTAATTATTATTTACATATTTGCATATAAAAAAAATACATATATATATATATATAATGACAATAATAAATTAATATTAATATATATTAATTAATTAAACTGTCAGAATAATATATATAATAATCTATATAATATGTATATATTGTATGTTATATAAGGTATAATTTATATAAGCGCTTTCCTTTCCGTCTTCTGATTGGTTGATTAGGTCACGTGTCAGACAATGGACAATGGCAACCCAACGGTTTAAAATGTGACAGAATTAATAATGTGATTGCTATCAAAGTTATCCGTCTCCATCCAGCAACATAACACCTCAGGAAGTAACGCAGGTAGGAGTCTTTAAAAATAAAAAATAAGCTTAATTCAGTATCAATTAAACCGGAACTTTATAGGCCTACTCGCCATTAATGCAATTACGTGGAGGCCATTACAATTTGGGCCCATTCTTACCTTCAAGAAGTCACTGTTCTCTTTATGAAAATACAAAAAAAATGTTTTCCTTTACTCGGGCCTCTTATAACATCCATTGGCTTCGGCAGAAAATGCCATTTGGAACGTTTTTACTACTAAATTTCTTTACGATCAATAAAAAATGAATTGGATGGTCCCTTCCATCCTCTCCATAACATATGTTGGATTTTGTTCCTCTGTGTAAATGCAGCCTTCAGGTCTATGTCTCCACGTCCTCCACACCGTCCACTGGACTCTATATCCCCGTCTCTCCGTCTGTTTGGGCGGCGTGGCCGGGGATTTTCCAGTGAGCAGGTAATTAGTTGGTAAGCATCTTAACCCACTGGTCATAGTAATCCAATGCCCTCCTCCCTCTCCGGGCCTGTCCTACTGTGAACGCACTGCACTGCGCTGGGCCTAGCAATGTTCTGGGAGACTCGCGGGTTGATTTTATAGATGGTTTTAAAAAACGTCTGATCAATGGTGTCAATCTGTCTACTTCCCAATAACTGCACATATTCATCACAACGACAAAGTCAGCCTACAACCTCCGTAATAACAAAAATAGGTCTATAGACTATATTCGTTGTATGCCAAGATACTACTTATAGGCCTATGAATAAGAAATTATGAATGTAGCCTACAGAATACAAATACAATACAAATATATACTCTTTTCTGTTAAACTATAACTTAATATCGGCTATATTACAGTTTAAATAGGACATCGGCTTCAATTGGGTGTATATTTTGCATGCAAATTGGTTTATATTCAAAATAAGTTTGGCACAGGCCTACCTGAATTCATCGGACGTGGCACCATGTCCTCCGCAGACCTTTCTCCAAGCCGAGGACGCACTTTCTGAGGTCCGTGGCTTAGTTCCTCTGAGCTTCAAGCCTTATTTCCCAGTATATATAGGGACCGTTACAGGACTCCTGACCAAGGCTCATTTACCTGCTGTCAGTGATTAGGCAGATGCGGAGGCCCGGGTGGAAAAAGACGTATGTATCCATCCGAGAGCGTATGAGGCTAGTGTTACGTCTCTTTCAAATTGGTAAAGTTGCACCGAAATCCATCCACGCAGCCATTGTCCTGCCCATGCATTATGGAAGAAGCAGCAGCTCGCGTGTTGCACCCTCCCCAGACGTGCTCAACACTCAGACGCTCGCAGTCCTCCGAAGCAAAATTAAAACCAAGTTGAAACCTGAGACCAGACTATGATCAGCAAGACGCTGACAAGACAACAAAGGCATATTATAAATATTTCACAAGATCATTACAGGTATTAAAACGCACAAACCCTCCAGTATATATGGCTCATTCTTTCCACTGTCATTTAAAAGTGGTCTTATAACAATACTTTAACAATCAATACTTTTTAGTATCCTATTTACCCGCTATTGTGTTTCGGTCAGATCTGTCCGATTCCCAACCTTTTCCTAACATAATATGGTTAATTTGATCTGATTGTCTGAAGGCTTTGTGACATCATCCACACTAGGTGTCAGAACACACATCATCATTTTTAGTATTTTGTTCCAATTTACGACGTCTGTGTCGTTTTCGTCATAGAAAATGAATGTATAAGAATAAAAATATATAATGAAAAGCCAACGGTGCCCCATTCAGGAGGTTCAGGAGGTTGATTTTGCAACCATATGACATGAATCAAAATAGTTTCCTGTAGTCTTTACTACGTTCAGTAGTACATTGTGTATTAAATTCTTAAACGCAAATGGTAAAGGTTGGTCAGAGATTGTAAATTGCCAGTTGAAGTATATATGTCTTGTGATGATTGGTAATGAATTTGGTCAAAAGGTGTAACACGGTATGAGCTGTGAATCTAATATTACGTGGTTACCGATAGACAGTTCGGCGCGGCTCTGAATTGAACACAGCAGGAGGGTTAAGGATGCATAATATGTGGTGTATTCACTATTAACATGCTTAAGACCGACTGCTCTACAAGAAAGAAGTTCATAACGTCCCCGAGGTCTGTGGTATATCAGCCTTATGCTGCTGGGGAACTCTAGATTCTCCATAGGATAAACCCATAAGCCCAACACCCAGAGAGAGAGAGAGAGAGAGCAGGATTACTATATTACTATTCTATTTCCATTACTGCTTTTTATTCATAAGATGAGTTAACACTTTATTAATCACTGGTGTTAATTTATCTTCTTTTTAAACATTTATTTTATATAGGCCTACTGATTATTTCCTTTGTGAGCTGACCTGTGCTCTGTGCAGCCTTCTTCTTCATCTTCTTCAGTCTGTTTCCAGTGTAGGCCGACCTCGGAATTTAAAGTAGGCTGGCGATTCCATTGGAAATTCTTACAATATATACATATATATATATATATATATGGCCCTATGTAATCGATCAGAAATGGTCCTTTATGATTCATGAATATTTTTGTTCTTTTTTAGAATCGGCATCTTTCTATGGAATTTAAGTGTCACAAAGAATGATCTCATTGGATATCTCATAATAAAGGAGGAATATGTGAGACTACCATCTAGAGGACAAAAGAGAGGCAGACAGTTATAATCCCACAAAGATTAACTGGCATATGGCCTCATACTGTACTTTCCACTGTAGTCATTTTTCACTAATGTCATAAATTGTCATAAACTGAAACAACACAAAACGGCAACTTTATATGTATGAATTTGTATAAACCATATGTATAAACTACAGATTCCTGAAGAGTAAACGACAGCAGATTGCACCGTTTTGTTGATTAAAAAACAAACAAGTGAAAACAAGATCATTTGTAATTTTTTTTTAATTTCTTTGAAGTTATAAGGGAAGCACATTTATTTATTTTTGCCTAAAATATTGGGATATCTTGATTTGTATCCTTGACATAATAGTTAAAAGACAAAATAAAAAATAACACGTTTAAACAAATTATAGGCAAATATATGTCTCTCATTAGTAAAATAAAAAAATGTAATACATTGTTGAGTTGAGGTGATAACGGTCATGACAGCCAACAAGGCTACACAGTAGTTCCCAATTTGTTTTTCTTGCGAATGACAATGTCCTCATGTAAACTTGGAACCACGCTGTCCTTGGACACCACCAATCTCTATTTGGTTAGTAAAGCAAATTTTAACAAGGCAGTTTAAGTTAAAGTCAAACATTTTTTACTTTTTAAACCAGTTCTTCATCAAATTTTAATGTTCTTTAACTCAAAGGGATGAATGTAGTTTTCGTCAAACTTCATCTTCAAACTGAAAACATCAGCATTTGATAGAGCAAAAAAAAATTTTTTTCGTTTTTCTTACAGAAGTAATTATTCATCCAAATTGTTCTGCCTTGCGACGATCATGCCTCGGGCATGTCATCCAAAGTCCTCCGGGACATTGATTTCTTCACAAACTTGTACTTGAAATTTGGTCCCACATTTTCGGCAGCCATACGCCATGACCCAAATGCAACAAAACAAATAGAAATCTCTTATTAAAATTGCAGAAAATAAACGTTGCATGATCTCCATTGGCCTGAAACCAAGAGCACTTCTGAATGACAAATTAAATTTCTGTCTAAAGCCGTGTAACAGGTGAGGTTCAGGGCTCACCTGCACACTAACAAATGGGCAGTTGCATAAGAAAGAGGGCAGGACATTTCTTTGGAGGATCTGATTCACCAAATTAAAGAGCTGTCCCACAAACAAAGATGTCTCATTCAAATCTTTACATGACGCAAACTTTTAACTACTGTGTATTATGATAGGACTCACCAACTGCGAAAACTAACTATCCCTACGCAAGTCAAACACCTATAATAGTTGAACACAAGCAATAGGCAAAGTTAATAACTTCCAACAATTCAACAAGGATGTGGATAAATTCCCGCTCAGCTACTCCCTGCACCACAAACACAGAATCCTCCCCCACCCCTTCCCCTTTATACAGAGTTAAATCCACCATTTCCTACACAAGTTTACTTTTCCGTCATGCCACAATATACAAAAGATACTCTTAGAATGATAAATACTTTCCTAAAACGGAGAGGAGTTGATTGCGAAAGTGGCTCTTGAAGAGGAAAGAGACCGGTTTCGTGAGACTCCTCTTCTGACATCTGCTGTTCATTGGGGTTTAGTGCATCATGGGTTTTTATAGGCCACAGCTCTTTCTCCGCTTTACACTCAATTACACATACCCACGCACACGCACACATGCACACACACACACACAGGCACAGACACACAGACACACAGACACACAGACACACAAGTTTGGGCCTTTTGCAATGTCATTCTATTTTCTGTGCGCTGGTACATCTCTAAGGGATGAAAATGCATTGGTGGGTTTTATGACAACTGACGTGCAGTGGGTCAGAAGATGTGCATACTGGCGCTAGGGCCTCATGAAGGACTTATGAGAGTCTATGGGGAAATTTAGTCTATGCGGCAGGGACGGGGTGATAAAAGATGAAATGATGACAAATTACAAGTAAAATACAATTGCATCACAAATTTTGCCATTAAAACGATTAACTTCAGACTGAGTGCCCAGAAAAGGTGGATTGTCATCCTGCAGTTCTCTGATGGCAGTCATGATAGAGAGAAATACTTGCCTGATGAAACAATCAGAGAGAGTACAGGCAAGGAAAACAAGGGAGGAAAGGTGTGGCTGAACTGCCTTGATTCAGTAACAACAGTCGGACAGCATTGTTCTCCAGAGGGGGACCTCCTACCCCGTTCTGGTCACACTGCTTCGCCTGGCTGGGAGCAAAGGTCAAGCAAAGAAGAAGCTTTAACTGGGGGAATAGCCACCGCAGATAATGAATTCGCTTCTGCTCTCAGAAGGTTCTTGGGGGAGGGAGGGTGTAATGGTTTTAGTGTGTGTGCGCGAGATAATAATGAACTATTCTGCAATATCATACTGCAGCTCCTCGTCTAGTGATAAAAATCCTTTGTGTTTCTTTTCTTTATTGTAAAAAATATTGTCTTGTTTAAATATGAATATAGTAACGAGGCTCTGCTCTTAAGGAAATGACAGTCTGTGTTGTGAAGAGTGAGGAGATCTCCCCTCCACTACAACTCCATATCCTGAGCCTCGTCTTCAGAGAAGTCCGACATGGAGCTCTCGGACGAGGAGTCGCCTGCTCCCTCCTCCTGCTCCTTCAGGGCCTCCTCTGTGGCATACTTCTGGATGTACTCTATGACAATACAGGGGAGGGGGAAGGAGAGAGAGAGAGAGTGAGTGTAATCAATCAAAATCTTTAAATCCACTCTCTCAAATCATTGTGACCAGTATCACACCTCTGGTGAAACATGCAGTCTTATCTAAAGAGCATGTTTGTCAAATGAAAAAGGAATTCCACCTTTGATCTTGTGTTTATAGTCCTCTGGCCGATGCAGGTACATGGCTGCCGCATCGCCATTCAGAGGGTCAATGGGGTTGGGGTAGGCCAGTAGCTGGGGCAGGAATGACTCAAAGATGTTGGTGAGGTCTAATGGGAAGGAGAGAGAGAGAAAAAAAACCTAATTGGATTAGGAAAGGATAAGAACAGCACTGTGATGTGACACCAAAAAGGGATTGAACGTTCATGTGCAGCTATAAGATCAAACACTAGAGGTCTCTCTCGCAAGGTTATATTGGACTCTAATTAGTAGTTATATTGTTTTTTCATATAATTAGTAAGTCCCTCGCTCTCTGCAAGCACCAGAGTCGAGTGCTGACTAGACTCTAATGCTGAGAGTACAGTGCCATTTTGCAAGGCTATTGCCCACAAAATATCAAGAACACATAAGATGCTTTTGTTGTTTGTCTCTCTATGAGTTAAGAGAGACTGACTGACTCTCAAATCCAGACCTCTTTCAGTTCAACATCGCTACTTTCAAAGTAAGATTCACATCAACACATAAAACAATTGTCTCATTTTTTACATCTGTGAAAGCAATTGGAAAGCTAGAGTGCCGGCAAGCAACAAATACAGTATAGCAATATATACTGTACAATATAGCAACATAATAGAGAATGTCTCTTACAATATCTACCCTCATTAAGTTTAACAGAATCCCCTGTCATTAATAATGTCCTATGACAAAGCCTGCTAACCATTATGAACAAATTAAAACAATCAAAATGCAGATATAAATTCAGACCAAACTCAAGTCAGTTTTTCATGTAGCCTCCAAAACACTGAATAAACATTCTTAACCTTGATGAAATTCCCTCCAGTTGCAACAGTGAAGTTTGTTTTTAGTGACATCACATCCTGTGGACCTTTTCTGTGCTTACAGTGTAACCCTTTTGAGGTGTAAAGACCTTGGTCAGAGGCCGTATTGTATGAGTATATGCTATTCATTTAAATAACTGTCTCTTAATATCAGTCAGTATAGTCAATAGACCGGTATATTTATTAAAACACACCCACAAGAAGCAGTAACATCACATACCGTATAGAGCTGTCCATGTCTGGTTAATGACATCTAGACACACAGTTCCTGACCTGAAAATAAAAAATAAAAATAGAAAACACTTAATAAAAGATATAAACCTAGACCTAAAGCTGTGGGCTATATAAATAAACTTGACTTGACTTGACTTGAACATGAACATGTAATTTGTCAAGTGCAAAATAAGAATAAATATAAGTCACGACTATACTGTACCATGTACAAAACTGAAAATATCCATAAGCAGTACTTTATTTAAGTGAATTTGCTTGGTTAAATAAAAAAATAACATACATACAACAACATACAAAGCCCATTAATGATTAACAAACAGCAACATGTCTAAATAAAGCAGGCCTACTTACGCTTCATCAATGTTGGGATGAAATATTTTATTCATAAATCCTGTAAATAAATTTGTATAATTTAGTCATTGCGGCATCTTGTTTACAATGTTAAAAGGCCCTTTTTAGGCCCTTTTATTAAAAGGGTCTGTAATGCAAAATTACATGTACAATATGTAGATTTTAAGACTATTTTAAGGATGTTTTGTTACTCATATCAATACAAGACAGTATAGTGCCTTTTCCTACCTATTGATGGAGATTTGAAAGGGTATTTGTCTGGTAGGTCCACACGAACCTTCCACACCCCTCCTTCATAAGGCGCTGAAAGAAAAAGCATTGGATAACAATTTGTGCATTAAAAAAATACCCCTACGCTAAAATAGTTACCAGACAAATAAAAGACAAAAACTTTCAAGCTCTTACTTCCTGGTGGTCCGTGGAACTTGACAACAAACTCATTAAGTCCACTGAGGATGGTTACTTCATGCTTGCTTTCGATACTGATGTCTGGTCAAGGTAAATGCACATAAAAGTAATAGAAAGTCTTTCTTTTTAAAATGTTTTATAAACAATGAGATAGGTAAAAAACAGACAGCTGGTGTAAAGATGCTTTTAAACCTTTAGTTCAACACGGTTGCATGACGGTTGAAACATACCATCAACAACATGACTCATGGCATTTTGATAAATAATGCAGTGACTACCAGCAGATCAGCTCTGCCAACTGATCACAGCTCAATCTACCACTCCCTAGCTCTACACACAGCTGAAGTGAATGAGAATTGAATATGTGGTTAAAAAAAAAAGACTAATGCTTTCCTCATCAAAATGATACATGTTGAAATCAGCAATAAGAAAGCAATAAGTTGGACTGCATTGTAAATAGTTCACATATTTTTTGGTTGAAGAGTTAATAACAAATGCATACATAGCAGTAAACAGACAGGATAGGATTTACATTTATTAACGTGATTTAACGTGATTTGTAATTAACTGATACACTGCATTCAGCGTGTATGTTGTGCAATCAGGAAGATAAAGGCTGCGGTAAAGTGCAATGGAACCGTGGGAAATGTACTTTGTTCTTGCAGCTTACATACAGCTGGTAGAGCTACAAGAGCAAGTGTCATAATCAGCAGGTGGTGTCACAGGAAGAGACACAGATCTCAGTTTACCATCTGACAACAGTGCATAAATTCATGCAAATCCATGATGAGTAACTAGTGTGCAAGTCACTAATTGATGAGCATGCCAATGCACACACCATTGGACAATCATATTATCTATTATGAAAAGTTTATATTTATAGGCAAGGAACACCATCACTATAGCTTGATGAGAATTTTTTTAATATATATTTTTTTTAATCAAAAATAATTTTGACCAAAAAATAAATAAAGTCAATCAATAAAGTACGGTCTTATTGTAGAACCGAGGAGAAACGAAAACTGTCGAATGTGATTACCTCAATAAATAAACCCACGCTCAACAATAACAATGCAACATTGTGTATTATGAATGTGAATCTATGGCACCATTCATGATGCTTCCTCAGCCAATGCATTGATGGACAGAGCTGAGGTTCCTTTGCTCATTGGGTTGCACTTCATTGGCTGAGATGGCAGACAGAATAAAACACGGCTTTAATCACTACACCTCAGCTTAAAGCCTTTGCCCACCTAGTGATCGGTGACCGAGATCGGAGACATTTCACTCTACACCCCACATGGCACGACGACCAGTGCGTAGCAAGACCAACTGGTTTGAGCCCAACCCAGCGCATGCGCGACGGACGGACGTAACGCACGTTTGTTGTTCCTCGATCAGCTGTCTCTTAAGCCCCGCCCCCTAGCGGTTTCCGGATGGTAACAGGCCGACCAATCAGAGAGCGAGCTGCAGCTGCAGGACAAAAACAAAACAATTCAGCTCATGCTGTCAGTAGCTTTAATGCCAACTTGAGACAAAACCCGTCGCAGTAATACGCGGGACCCGCCGTTTAACTACCTGGTTTAGGATCCAGTGAGGTGTCATCAAATTAACACCAAACCCGAGGTTATTGTGACTAATAGGTTAACATTAATGAATGGGTTCATCAAAATAGAAACATACTACTTGCAGATTTCCCTCATAACACCACAACTGCCTCTTGTGTTTGTACTACATGCTTTGCTTTTTTTTTTTTGAACAACACATCGTGACGCCGCAAGAAAAACAAACAAACAAAAAAGCAAATCGATAATCTGCCGTCACGCTGTCCATTCCGAACCATTTCTCATCCACTCTCGACATGACAAACAGCCCACAGCTTAGCTTGTGTTTACTAGACAATAGAATAGAGAAATATTGTCTAAAAACACTATTTCAAAAATACACTAAACACATATTTTTTTGGGAGTTATTCTTTTTTTTGGTAGTTCTCCATTTCCTCAGGAAATAAAGTGTTAGGCTATCACAATAAAGGAGCAGTAAGATCCGTCACTGTGGCTCCTGAGGTTTATTGTTTATTTTTAGCTTTATTGTATAATGACTGTTTTTTTTTTCTATTTTCCTTTGTTCATTTTTAGGTTTCTTGTATATTGCCATTGTTTCTATTTTTAGTAAAAAAAAATGTTTAGCTTTATTGTATATTGCACATTTTATATTTTTTCTAATATTGCAAGTCTATTGCATATTGTAATTTTTTTTTTGATCGTTTTAAATCTCACTACTTTATTATTATTATTATTATTATTATTATTATTATTACTGCCTATTGTTTTGATGTTAGCTGCTGCTGTTAATCTCGCAATCCCCATCCGGGAATGAATAAAGTATCTATAATATCCATCTATCCGTTACATATAGGTAGGAAGCTAGGCGGCTAATGCTAACAGCACATAGCTTTACTGACACAGGCCAACGGTCACTCAGTGGTGGCCACAGTTTGTGTAACTGACAAATGTCAGGGTTTAACACCGCGTTACATCAGCCACTCTTCCAGCACAACACAGCAAGACACCCAGCGGGACGTTGCGAGGTAAAAACACCCGACGTGTGTCGGCCAACAACAACAAACCGATCCAGGTCACAACCAACAAATGTCGTGAAACGGAGAAACACCGAAGCCACGTCGTTTCGCTTCCCCCGTCCGGGCGATGTTGTTTACGTCCCCGAAGCAGAGAAATCAAAAGGATACAGCTTCACCACGTCGGTGTCCATCCGCCTCTTGCCCGGACTTGGAGACGACATTTTTTCCCCCCCTCCTCCCTAAATGTAATCTTGTCAAAAGTATTCTGCCGTGACGCTTCAGCTTGTCGGTGTCGCTGCTCTCGGGTGTTGCGGCTCCAGCTGATCCATAAACGGCTCTTGTTGTTGTTGTTGTTGTTGTTGTTGTTGTTGTTTTTCTTCCTTCCTCGGTCA
>OMKR01073973.1:0-13708 GCA_900302355.1 Cyttopsis rosea
GCCTCATCCTTCACCCGGGTGAAGTTGATGCATCGGCCCTGAGAGGTTGACAACAGAGCAGGAGGGACAGGATGAAGGGTGGAGACAGAGGGATGGAGAGAGGGCAGAGAGAGAGAGAGAGAGAGAGAGAGACAGGGAGGTTAGATGGTGAACAGTGGGAAAGAATGCAGGTGTATGTACACATACACACACACACACAAACACAAACAAACAAACACAAAGGCTTTAAAGTGCTAATCTAAAGTACATTTGGGCTAAGGAACATGTGACCCCACTCGACATCAGGGGTCACGGTACCGAGTGATTGATTTACTGGCTGACTTTTACGTCTGTTTATCTGTCTGCCTATCTGACTGCCTGTCTAAGTGTCTGTCTGGCCGACTGTCTTGTCTGTCCAGATATTTGTTTAACTGTCTGTCTGTCTGCCTATTGGCCTGATTGCCTGTCTGCCTGTCTGACTAAGTGTCTATCTCTCTCTTTGTCTGCCTGTATATTTGTTTATTTGTCTGTCTATCTGTCTATCTGTCTGTCTGTCCGTCTGTCCATCCATCTGTCTGTCTGTCTGTCGCGATGTCTGCCTGTATATTTGTTTATCTGTCTGTCTGTCTCTCTCTGTCTGTGTGCCTGTTTATCTGTCATTCTGTCAGTCTGTCTGCATGCAGCCAGCTGGTGGGGCAGATTGCACCTAAATCCCCCTGGCTACGACGCCCCCATAGCAGACTACCTCGACTAGTCCAATGTTCTGTTCCATTTTAAACCGCAGGATTGTGGCTCATGTCCAATGGCTTCTCCTACAGGGCTGTGAGGCGAGAAAGGTAGGACAAAAGAGAAGGACAGTGAGAGAATGAGAGGATGATGAAGGTACTGTAGAGGGAGGGGAGAGACAGGTTCACGCTGCGTTCAAAGGTTCGTCCGTCAAGCATTCAACAATCCCGGAGCGTTCAGACAACTAATCCGAGCATGTGAAATACCAAATACAAATGTACTGTATGTTAATTCGAGATTAAAGTTGTTGTTCTTTTCCTCATGTCATCCCCTCACATTTCATCTCATTTTAAATGATTGGACTGCTTGACTGGCAAATGAAAAAGAGTGGATATCTAAAAAAACAAAAAAACATAAATATCCAAGAGCCTGTTCTCTGAATAACATCGTTTTTGCAGCGTCAACTTTTGTCCGCATAGCTCTTGTTGATTCAGACCCACGGAATGGAAGAATAGCTTTATTCAAATAACACACACCAACGCATTGTTATGGTCAGCACTGACCACTCACTCAAAACCATAGGTGTAGATTGTGCTAAGGTGTGCAGAGCATGTGAGGGAAGTAACAGTACCTTTAATATATTTACTCCAGGTACTACACAGCGACGCCAGAAGCTCCTGGTAAAAGAACACATACAGCCAATTGTTTGACAAAAATTCTATCAATGGGATGTCCCTTCATGAGGCCATGACAATTACTTTTTCTTTCAATAAGTGAGTAGATTTAATATCAAACGCTTTCATGCTTTGACTTGAGTAGAATGCGCATACATGTATAGAGCCATATACAGACATGAGGTCTTACTGACAGGGAAATGGACAATAAAATGTCATGGAGGACACATTCCATTCATCCTCAGCTAGCAAATCAACCACAAAAGAAAGACAAGAATCCTGTGGTCACCATAGTCTGTCTCCACTAATCCGGTCTGGCATTCCTCGACTACAACAAGAACACGACAGTGCTCACAAGGATCTTCTCGGATTCCTCAAGTAAGAAATACTGTTTTCTTACCCCGTGGAATTTCTTTTACTAAATAGCTGCGGATAGCAGCTTGGCCAAACAGTCAGAAATGCCGAATTGTACTAAACACAGGCAAGTATTCGGCATTACGTCTTAATCCTCTCATTGGCTGAGATTGCTACCGGCAGAAGACTTGCTGTGTTGCAGTGATCAAAGCCGTCCAAGTGTTACTAGTATATTTTACCACCCCCCCTACTGGCTTTCAAGTCTTTTGAAGTGCAGCAGAATTTAAAAAAAATAAAAATTAAAAACTAAAAGTCATTTTCATTAGCTGCAGTAGCTGTAGGGCTTTAATGACTGTTGCTCATTTTCTTTGAACCTGAGCAGGTCTCCTGTTCCCAAACAGAGAAAAGCCTCACTCGGTGTATAAAACTGACCTAATCCACTGTCTACAGTCTTACCAAGGTCATAAAACTGTCTCGCTTCGCTACGGCAGAGTATGTGTGCGAGTGTGTGTGTGTGTGTGATGCGGTCTGTCAGTGGAGACAGATCTGGCGGTCGTGTCTCCTGCCATGGGTATTACCTCATATTCTTAAGCCTGCTAACTGCTTCCCAAGGGAGGCATTAGACCGTATGTACGTAAAGAAAGAAAGAGAGAAGGGGGAGGTAGAGAGATACAATGAGAGAACAGCGACAGAGACCAGGATAGAGTGTGTTTCAGAGTGTAGTTGTGCTGTGTGTTAAACAGACAAATCCAGCCGCCTGCACCTATATAGGGCCTGACGTCAGAGCATTTAGGGAGTAATGTCTCTAATGGATGTGGTTTGGTGACGCATGGCTCTCATAATGACTGAGTCCTCTCTGCAATGTACCTAACCCACTTTTCTGTGCAAGCAGTACTCAGACGAACCAACAACGTAGGTTCAGGCGTTGCAAACCAGTTGCAATGCAAAGCAGCACATGGGTTCTGTAGCTATGTGAACAAGGCCAAAGGCCAATCCATGATCACTATTGATCAAAACCCTGTAGAATAAACATGAACACACACACACATACCGTATTTCCACAAACACACACACACATACAAGCTTATACCACATACAGTACATACACATACTCCGATGCATTTCATACACACACACACTCACTCAGATGGTTCCGTAGCACACTGTTCTGTGTCCACACTGAAACTATACTGTACTAAGCAAACAGGGAGAGGGGTTAGTGAGTTTACAGCTGAGAGAGAGGGGGGATTTTGGCAGAGCAGAGGGATGGAGTGAGGTGTGGGGGGGGAATGGAAACCACATCATTCTGTTGAGGAGAAGAGTGGCTCAGTGGTTAGCACTGTTCCCTCACAGCAAGAAGATCCTGGGTTCGAACCCCATGTTCTCCCCGTGTTTGCGTGGGGTACTCCGGTTTCCTCCCACTATCAAAGTACATGTATGTTAGGGGTTAATACTCCTGTCGGTGCCCCTGACCAAGGCATGTGTAGGATGGGTCAAATGCAGAGGACACATTTAGTCTCGATGTATGGGAGTGCTAAGAAATGACAATAAAGAAATTGTAATCTAATCTAGAAGAGAGGGTGAGGTTTCTGCTTGCAAAGCTGTACCGCACCACTTTGGCTGAAGGTCAATGTTTTTTTTGTTGTTGTGTGATCTATTTTCTGCTATCAAAAACCGTAAGGTCACACAATGATTGAAATACATTTGTTTGGTGTCAGCCATTATACTGTCTTTTTCTTGGTTTTTGTATTTAACTCGTAAATGATTTTGGAATGCAACTTTCCTGTAAACCTTCTTCCACAGAGAACGATGTGGTTGAGTTCTTCACCTCCAAAGTAGACCAAAAAAAACTAACAACAAATTAGATAATCTCCTCGCCGTTAAATTAGAGTCTTGCTCCCAATTTAGCCCCTTTTACACAGCCTGTTCAAGCCTTATTCCGCCTCGCCGTTCTGTGTAAAAGGTACGGACACGGAATGGGGGGTGCAGAGTTGATCCGCCTCTGATCCGGTAGCGGAGGTAGTAACAGAGGCGAAACAGAGCCGGAACACGTGTGTAAAAGGCACAGCCGGAATGCCGGGACAGGGGTGTGACGTTGTTATGACCACTCATTGGTCGGTTGGTCGCAGGTAAAAAAAACTACAGGGGCGTTACGCACAGCGAAGCTGCAGCTCCGCACCAGCCTTGCCTCCTTTATGGAGAAGTCCTGGAAGCAATAACCCTAACCCAATGTTATTAAATCAGTGTGATCATTTTCAACTTGTCCTACTCTCTGCCTCTGGAGAAGGAAGGAACCTTCTCCACCGGTCCCTGCCCACGCATCTCCGCGCTCCGGCAACACTATTCCGGGGGTGGCAGTGTGCCGCGGCTCACAGCTCGGCACCGTCCACAGGGTCTATTAAATTAAATAATTTTAAATTAAAAAAAGGCAAAGCCGTGATATTGACGGGTCGTCTTTAAGGCATTATTATGGGATCTCTGTGTAAAAGGGGCTCTTGAGGGACCCGTTTGGGGGGACCTCTCTCCCCCATGTGCTCTTACTCATGTTGTTACTATTTCCTTTGGATTATCTTCTAGATTGGTGCTTGCCTGCTGGACCCATATCCCTATATTTGTTATATCTGTCTATGTTGATGACATTGGTAACATCTCCATTGTTGGTGGCATTGCTTTATTTTTACAAAAAAAACCCTCTCTGCTAAATAGACAACCTCCCTTCTAACAATCTATATGAACCACATCAGTCGTTCAGACAATTTCACAGCACAGAAACTTGTGGTGAATCTCAATTCTAGTGCCAACTGATCTCATGAGCTCATCTGAATATTCTCCAAATATTCTATTGGATCTTCTAGATAACGATGTTGGAATTTGTGATGGGTTCTGAACTAGTGGGTCCCACTCCAAAACTGTGTTTAGGGTCCATTCCAAGTGGACCGCGGGCATATATGCTCCACTTTGATTTGTTTACCTCTTATTTTCCTGATATTCTCATTAAGGCCTCTTTGCACTTTATTACTGTCTAGATAAAACATTATTTTGGAAGCCCAGGAAATCTGGCTTTTTATTTCATTGGGTTTTAAGCACTTGGTGTATTGCATGTTTTAACAGTATACAAAATCATTGTGGATTACTCTACCATTCATTTTCTTTATAAGTTAGAATGGTTCAAATCAATTATTCAATTTCCTCTGCTTCCTCTGTAAATCAATGACTAAGGACACATGTAGATCCTGAGGCCAGACCTGTTAGGAACAACTGGTTTAAATAAAAGATAACTCACTGTGCTATTCATAATAACAGTATATCAGGTTATTCCAGAGTTATGTAGGGTAAGAAGCCCTCTCCTATCTAGCTCCAATCCTTCTACAATAGCAACCACTGTCTTGGCCTTTGGACAACAGTGTTCCAAGGCTTTGGGGTGAGTTGTCATGCTGGCTCTACCACCAAGGGCCACCAAGGCAGGATTCATGACTGTGCCACACAGATTTACAATCAAGCTCCTCTCAAAGATGTCATTCAGCTGTTGCCATAGCAATTGGTGAAGCAATGAAAAAAGGAACATAATGACCTAAGTCATTTAGGAATTCAGAGTGAACTCTGCCAACTTGTCTTAATCAACCCAACAGAGGCTTTCTGTACATATGCGCCTGTGCGTTTGTGTGTGTGTGTGTGCTTGAATGACGAACATGCATCCTATGTGATCCTGTAATAATGTATTTCCATGGTTATCGCCTTTTGCGCTTTCCTGGAGGTCTGAACAGATTCAAGTTTAATGACAGTTCACTGAGGATGGAGACATCGAACACCTACTGAAAACTGAAAATAAGTCCATAACACCCATTGAAATTAACCATTAGGTGAAGTGGAACGGAGCCAGGCAGCTGGCCTGGAAAGTTGTTCTGTTGCTTTGTAACAGAAACACAGAAAATAAAAAAAAGCCTAAGTCGGTGACACCATTACGAACATGGAAACAATTCTTTTGGAATAAGCGCAGCGTCTCTTCAAATCTTAGCATGTGTTCATCTCTGAAAGCTTTTCACAGGGTATAACACATCTTCAAAGAAGCACCACCTGAATGTGCCTCATCTGCCTGGCATAGAACTCCATTTCAGAAGTAATCCTGTAAACTGTTTCCTCCCCATCGTGGCACTTTTCAGTCTTGTTACACTTAAGGGGCCGAAAAAAAAGGGGTGGTTGATTCGTCTCATTCCTTCTTTCAGCGCCCAGAAAACACTCTTAAATGTGGAATTCCAGTTAAAAAGGATTATTGGATATTTTCTGCAAATAAGGCATGATTTTAACGGGCTCCATAGGGCCAGGCCTGGCCAGCTCAGCGGGGTGTGTGCTGTGAGGAGCACAAAGGAGGTGAGAGCAGGCGCTGGAGGATGAAGAGAAGAAAGAATGAGGGATGGAGGGGTACAGAAAATCTTTGGACAGGGTGGGCATTGGAGGAGGTCAAGGCAGAGGAGTAACAGTGGAAGGAGATAATGCTTGCACAGGGGTGGCAACACAGTTTGGAAGGTAAGGTAAAGAAGCACATCTTGTATAACGCTTTTATAATCTTGCGACCAGTCAAAGCACTTTACAAGAAGAAATAGAAGTGCAAGTAGAAAAGGGTAGAGGTGAGAGAAGACGATGATCAGGAAGAAGAAGTAGGAGAAGGAGAACAAAAAGTCGAAAAAGCTGAAGATGAATTAGAAGAAAATGTAGAGGGAGAAGAAGACAATGATGAAGACATAAACGTAGGACATGCTGATGAAGATAGAAGGAAAAGAACTGAGAAAGAAGTTGAAGAAAGAAAGAAGTTGAAGAACCATCCCTACACAACAGAATCTCCATCTTCTCTCCAGGGGAAACCACATCCAAGCCCGGCTCCCATCTGATGGCTTTGCTGACACAAAGCAGCCGGCTAAATCAAACCATGTGGCCGACAATTTACAGCAAAAATAGATTTTTTTCTTTTTTTACCGGCTATCTCCTCCTCACGCTCACGCTTGCGCACCCGCGAACACGCACAACAACAGCAATGTTTTTTTAACAGCCAAGAGGATGTGTCTGGATGTAGGCCATGCATCTGCTTTCCATCCACTTTATAGTGGCTAATCTGAGGTAGGCGTGAGGTCTGGCTGGAGCCACATGGACGTGGCCCAACCAAGGTTGGGCTGGACGCATAGAAGAGAAGAAAAGGAAACGAGAGAGTATGAGGGGGGGGAGCAGGAGAGGAAAGAACAGCAGGAGAGGGGAGGAGAAGCAATGGGAGGAAGAAGATGAGGAGGATGTCAGGGTGAGGTGGAGAGAGCCAAAGTAGAAGGGCAGAGCGTTTTCCTTGCCTCGTCTGTCTGTAGTTGCAAAAGAGAATGTTGAACATGAAAGACAGATAGAGATGGAGATGGAGAGGAAGGAAAGAGAGGGCAGCGAGGCCAGGAATGGCTTTGCCATTGATCTAGTAAGGAAAGCACTGTGGGATGCAGGGTGTAAATGGGAAAGGCAAGAACAGGGAGAGGAAATGACAGTGGTGCACCACTGAGCTACTCACATGATCCCCCGGCTGGGGCCTCATCAGAGACACCTGGTCGTAACCACGACGAAACAGAGCCAGGATGGCGTCCAGTTTACCCTGTAGAGGAGAAAGGAGGAGGCAGATTTGAGGCTTTGCACTCTGACCCTTTCACCTTTTCAGTCAGTAACTTTCTGGACTCCTACAGTATCTATTAACATTACTGAAGGTTTTAGTATCGAGAGACTTGCCGCTCTCACAGCACTGTGCTTAGACGCAGTCCTATTAAACCTTAAAAGAACGTTAAATCTCCTTTTCAAAAACGTGAAAAACGTGTTTATTAGGCTTACAATGAACATTGAACAACAGTTTTGTTCAAGAGGAGACTGTTTTTTACCTGTATGGGTGTGTACCACTTCCTATTCTGAGGTGGCTTCTTATTGTGAGACTTCTTAGGTTTAGGCTCATAGGGCTCATACTCTTGTTCCGGCATTTTCACCACAGCGTTCTTGGGCTTCTCCAGCTTGGCGCCCTCTTCAGTGGAGCCTTTCCCTCCCCAGCGCACCTACAACATGAAGAAAAAGGTTGTCGTCTCATTTTACACTGCACAAACAATGCCAAAAAATGAAAAAGCGAAACTAAATAAAAAATTTAAAAAAATTTAACTCGTAATTATCTTATCTTATAGAAACAGTCTATAAAACACTGGATTCTTAAAATGAGGAAAGGTGTCTCGAAATGTCTTCTTTCAGAGATTACTTAAGATTACATTTTTTGGCAGTATGTTATGCCACTATGCCAAAGCTGAATGCACTAATTGTTTTGACTGGGCTGCCTTTATGTTTGTGGAGCTTGAACAGGGGATATTGAGGTACAGTGCTAAAAAGCAAGCCATTGACACCATTGAAAGGCTATGCACCTCCATTCTCTTGATTCCTCCGACTCCTCTTCCTCCGTAGTAGGAAGCGTCCACAGTGGGCCACTTCTTTTTGGGCAGACCATCTTCATCATCTGACTCCTTATAAAAACACAGGCAGTTCCGTAAGAGTCCGCTCCCATCCGCAAACATCAAGTTCTCACCTCTACTTAGCACTTGCAAATGTTTTTTTTTTTGGCAAATGTGTCAAAGTTCTACTTGGCAGCTTTCTGTAGAATTGCTTAGGATGTTTGTCTCTGGTTTTCAAAGCGATCTCGCAGAAGAGCAGATGATTTGGGTTTGACATGAATGGATCAGAGTACAGAAGAAACTTTCAGCGAGGACATAAATATCTTTCAACGTGAAGAGCTTTCCCACTCGACGGGAGATACAACACTCTTCTCGGGGGACCCCTCCCATCCCCAGACTTCAGCCTCAGCTTCACGGGGCCAAATCTCTGTTTAGACTTAACTTTTCCCCATGGAGTGGATTTACACGATCATATTACATCTTATCGTGGGATCAAATATAGAGACAGATGCAAGCGTATATTACTGGCCTTAAACAGTGACCCAGGGTCTGTATATAATAAGCTTGTATTATCCTGTGAAACATTTTCATGTGCGCTAGTGTGCCTGTGGTCACATACATTACATGTATGTTTACTCCATGTGTGTATATTTAGATACATATAAGACCACAGATGGATATGAAAAAATCTATGGTGCTTCTTCCGAAATGCACAGCCTGAAGACTGTTTGCAGATTTTCCACCGCAGCCTGTTTCTGCTAGGTTATAGTTGCTTTTGCTGGTAAGTGAACACAGAATCACTTTCATTCATCACTAGGACAGTTATAGGGGGTCAAATCTTTCATCTTCTATTTTCCAGTGGAAGTGAAGCGTGGAGATCTGTTTCTTTTACTGCGTTTGCACCAGTGCGGTCGGTCTTGAAGCTTGTATGATATTTCCCCTATGGACTTTTCAGTTATCTTTTTTAAGACTTGTGGTTTCAAAGGACACTTCAATGATTCCTAATTAAATTCCTCTTAAATCAGAGAGCTGGTTGACTTACGGGCTCAGGAGGGGGTGGGGGAGGTGGCTCTTTGATCACCTGAAGAAGGAAATAGCACAGGAGAGGTCAGACATCACAACTTGAGATGCTGCAGATCTAAGTATATAGACACTGCCAATGTTGTCCAAATTCCTCCCATGTCATCAAATCCCCTGCATCGCCAACCAGAATTTTCACAAACCCTGATGGCAAACCATTGAACCCCTAACACATTTGCCTCCCTACGAGAGACACACCTAAGTCGACATCTTCGATTGAAGAACTCTAGGTTGCTTGTGTAACTAAAGAAAGGTCTTATTGGTCAAAGAGCTGCCTGGTTATGACACATCGTGTGGAGTTAAGGAGACCTACCACGGTGCAACAGAGGGGCCAGAACCACCACATGAACAGCAGAGCCAGCAGCAGGAACAAAACCAGCAGGGTGATCAGCAAAATGGTGCCGTCAAACTGAATACAGGTACACACATATAGACACACACAGACATATATCATACATAATCGTAAGTAAGTAATAAGTAATACGTATTGTCAAGTAAATGATTGGTACAAGTACTTAGTACAAGTATTTGCAATTGTGTTAAAAGTACAACAAGAAGTTTTAAACAATACATATTCAATGAGATTTGACTGGGCATGGATGGGTTCACGCTTTTCCCACCCAGTAACCGCAGCAGTAATTGTAGTCGTAGCGGTAGTAGTAGAATTATTAGCAGGTAGTGTTAGTAGCAGTAGAGGGGTTAGTTGTAGTAGAAGTGGTGTTAGTCGTAGGAATAATGGTAATGAGGAAGAGGAGCACTCTTTCAAAATGGCCAGTAAATTGGTAAGAAAATAATAAAATTGTTATATGGCTTATTCCCTTTGGCCACATGGAATAAATAAAACGTACTCCATCATCCCTCTGCCACAAGAGGTGTAAATGCAGTTGGTAGACAGTACAATTATGCACTTTCTGATGATACAATATTTTATGTATATTGATGATACTATATTCTTGATGCAGCTACGGCTGCTGCTTTCACCTACTTTAAGCTTACATCTCTCAATGTTGTTTTAAATGTCTTTATGGTTCATCACTTCTAGATTTCATCTGTAGTGCTGTGCATCTCACAATGTCTACACTTGGGACAATACATTTAACTTGAATGATATATTAGCAGTAGGAGGAGTAGCTCAAGACGCTTCATATTTCAATAACATGGCTATAGATTGTTCTTAAAAGGTTTGGCTCCATTGTAGCATTCGTAATCTTATTACTTTCAAAGGCACAGCCAAATCTGAGTGGTTTACTTTTTTTCAAACGCTTGACATGTTCAATATGGCTTCCATCAAATGAGGAGGGGCCGGGGCAGCTGGGGGGTGTAGACACTGCAGGGCCAGCAAATATGCTTTCCATTATAGACCAAAGATTGAAGATCACATGCGGTCAAATTCTTTCCCCTATCAATCTTTTGGTGATAGATGCTTTTTGCAGAGGTTTTGTGATAAAGGATCGGCATCCTCCATCTTTTCCACATTATTATGGTTTATTTATACATCTTCATTTGCATAGTGTTTCTCCCACCTACAAAGACATTCAGGTGAGGCTAATTGGAAATGTGTCTTGGGTGATCAGATCACAAGTAGGCAGCTCTAGATCCAGGTGTGAACGTACTCAAGATGTATTTACTGTAGGACGCATTGAGACCCTTTAGATCAGGCCACATTCAGTGGTGGCCAGGGATGCATGTGGCTACATTTGTATTATAGTCTTAACATATATGTGTCCCTGGCCGCATTGAAGGACCGGCTCATCAGCATACATGCTCATACACATCATATCAAAGTGTGGTGGGATACTGTAGGCAGACTGGAAAACAAGTAAAGAATATCTCCAATATCTTCAATACAAAAATCTGTTACCAAAAGCCTTGTCAAATATACGTACTGAAGAAAATACATTTTCATTGTTTTTCAAGACCTAAAAACATCCACAATGTCTCTAATCATAATATTTTATCATTAAGTTTGAATGATCCCAAATTAACAATCAACAGTAAGCCTATAGTGCCTATCGTAAAAAAAAGTAACTTGTCATTGGCTGCTACTTTAGAAAGTTTAAAACTCAGAAATCAGTATGGGCAGTGTAAAAACAAATGTAATCTGTGCGTTCTTTGTTGAGTTTCTTTCGCTCACTATACTATGGAGAAGTACAATTTGAGTTTGAGTCTAATCAGACCAGGGTCAGTGGAGGAAGAGTTGCAGTTTGGGTTTCAGGTTAAGTTAGTTGTTATATCTTTGGCCATTTTTTTTAACCAAGGAAGGTAAGCCCTCTTACCAAACAGGCTTTTGTTAGATGTAGAATATGTTATATAAACTAATATAAACTGTCAAATGTCTGTCCGCGAGTGAGTTAAGCTTGCCGACATGGTTTTGCAGCAGTGGAGACAGTCGGCTAATTGCTATGGCATGTCTAATTGAGCTTTGTATACATTCCATATACCACAACACAGGGCTATGACTTCATGCTTACTCTGAGGATATGATCTCACATCGGGAACTGGGTGTGAATGATTTCAAAGGAAGGGCGTGAAAGGGCTGAGTTAGGGCTGAATGGAAGACCACAAAAGGTTTTATAATATTGAATTGCATCAAATCTAAAAAGTTAGAAAGCTTTGATTTGAAATGGAAATGTAATAGCCATGGGGCGGGGTGTTAGAGGATGTAATGGGCTACATGCATATATACTGTATATACAGTATATATGCATATGTATATACTGTATATACAGTATATACAAAGGATATGCCCCTGCATACATAGTGTGTTCAGCCTCAGTGAATTTTGGCACACAAAGCTGCTTTAGCCAAAGTCCAAAATGGAGGACGCTATCGTTGTCTGTTTCACATTGTTCTATATTATACAATTCTGCTCTGACAGAATACAGAATGCTATGCAGAAGAGATGCGGCATGGCCTGCAGTCAGTCTTCAGACAGATGTAGATCATTTAGTTATGTTTCCTCACTTCATTTTGCTTTACTGATTATAGCTGGTGAGTCAGCTAGCTAGCTCACCAGCTATATAGCTTTGGAACCTGTTGATCACGCACACTTTTTTTTTTATAGCAACTCTGTAAAACAAATACAAAGTATAGCCCACATTTCTTATCTGTAGGTTTCCACCAGTCACAGGGTGTTCAAATGGCTTTGAGGGGTTTTGGGTGGATTTTCACCGCAGCTATTGTGGTATGGCTCCGCAAAGAGTTAAAGAAATGCAGAGAGGGGGAAGATAGGTAGAGACAAATATATATTTTTTGCACATGCATTTCATTAATCTCAAATCATTGAGACTAGCTTTAACACATAACATACAGGCAAGATTCCTCAATCTAACCAGTATTCAACATCAAGGCATTCAATTGATCTATTATTAATTTACACAGTTCAAGTTCAACGCAACTGCAAAGCGTGGTAACCAGTGGTAGTAACTATATTCTACCTTAATCTAACAGAAAACTGAAATTGAAGATCCATGCATTCAATTGGAGTTTCTTCGTGGGCTATGACAGCGCTACTTACACACTCTGTGGTGGTGATGTGTACATTGCTGGTGATGAAGGAGAGACCGTCGTTCATGCTCACTTGGAGATAAATCACCCTGGATGTAACACAACAACAACGGCACAAACACATAGGTTGAGTATCCTCATACTGGAATGAGACATTTCATGTGGCGCTTTTAACTTGAAAGCAGCATTTGTTTTTAAATGTGACATATTTCCAACATGGCTAACACTATTGAAAAACACTCCATTAGCCCCGTGCACTACTTATTTTACTACACAGCTGATGGAACACTGAACTCTGAGCAACATTAGCAAGGTTTGCAAGATGAGCAAATTCTGTTACTCTACTCATTGGGCTGCACTTCGACACGCTGAATATGGAACCATCCAACTCTGGCAGTGGAAGAGCAAAGTTCTGATTATGATTCTGCAGAACACACACTTTGGATTTCTTTGGTTTTATCTTGCACATTAATGGACTCACAATTTAACCCCTATTCGGCCAATAAGTAAGCTTCACAGGGCATTTGCTCAACGGAGGAATAACAAAAAAATTAATATTAAACAGTTCCCTCTACATGCACAATTTCATTTTGATCAACTTATGTGGTTTGAAAGTCAAAATGGTGCACGGACACAAAAATAAAGTTAAGAGTGTGCTGAGAAGGGAGTGTTCATCACAAACACTTTGTTGAGACGAGATTTGGCTCGTCTGCCAAAACTCCTGGCGTGAGGGGGAGCATTTCCGAGAATCACAGTTTACCTCAAGTACCCTTCTTTTGCACTTTACAAAGAAAAACATGCTGATGAGTAGACTTTAAAAAGCCCTAAATAGCCCCAAACAAACTAGACTGCTTGACAGATGAGCTTAATCTACTCTTTCTCGGGGCGTTTGTCTCAAAAGAGGTGGATGTTTGTCAGCTAGCCAGAGGAGAGGGAGGCAAA
>OMKR01073974.1:0-14166 GCA_900302355.1 Cyttopsis rosea
CTTTGGATGTTGTTGTGGGGTCTTTTGTGACCTCTTGGATGAGTCGTCGCTGCGCTCTTGGTGTAATTTTGGTTGGCCGGCCACTCCTGGGAAGGTTCACCACTGTTCCATGTTTTCACCATTTGTGGATAATGGCTCTCACTGTGGTTCGCTGGAGTCCCAAAGCTTTAGAAATGGTTTTATAACCTTTTCCAGACTGATAGATCTCAATTACTTTCTTTCTCATTTGTTCCTGAATTTCTTTGGATCTCGGCATGATGTCTAGCTTTTGAGGATCTTTTGGTCTACTTCACTTTGTCAGGCAGGTCCTATTTAAGTGATTTCTTAATTGAGAACAGGTGTGGCAGTAATCAGGCCTGGGTGTGGCTAGAGAAATTGAACTCAGGTGTGATAAACCACAGTAACAGGGGGGGCAAACACTTTTTCACACAGGGCCATGTAGGTTTGGATTTTTTTTTCTTCCTTAATAATAAAAACCTTCATTTAAAAACTGCATTTTGTGTTTACTTGTGTTGTCTTTGACTAATATTTAAATTTGTTTGATGATCTGAAACATTTAAGTGTGACAAACATGCAAAAAAATAAGAAATCAGGAAGGGGGCAAACACTTTTTCACACCACTGTACTTAAGGGACACAACTATTAATAACAGTTGGATTTAAGATTTCTCCAATGTTGAAGTGCAACTCTGAGCCAAGCTGTTCTTCTATCTAAGAATTATTCAATAGATAGATTTGGTCAATGACTATCCATCCATTCCTTGGTGAGGTAAAACTCATTACTCAAAAACATTTTTATTTAACTTAGCTAGCTGCTCAATCAAATAAAAATGTTTTTATTTGTTTTAATGTTTTTACTTTTACACACAGCTATTTGTTTTCTTAATTGGATTCATGGAAAGACAGGTATCATTTTGACAAGGGCAAACTGCTGACACCTGATGTGTGCTGTTCAATTAGGGATATCAGTAGGAAGCGAAAAGACTATTATGGAAAGAAATTGATAGTGCTTCTGGTTTAGGTATTAAAGCATAGCCCTGAAATGAGCCTTGAGTCTGTTCTATTTTTCTAATCAAACACTTGGATGAACTGTCTACACAAGGAGCATCTATCATTATTAACAGCATTTGTCTGCCCAAGTGGCAACCTATGCACACCATTAGGGGTGTAACGATGCACGTATTCATATTGAACTGTTCGGTACATGTTACAAACCGAACGATTCGTTCAACTAAAATAAAATAATCCCACTCCACGAACAGCCAATCGTACAGCAGAGAAACCAACATGTGGTTGACGCATGTTTCCGGCCTCGGCTCCCACTCACAACAACTCGGACTCTTGAGTGCGCCAGCCGAGGTGGGATCTTTCATTGCGATTCATGGGATCTTTCATCACTTTCATTGCGCCGTGGGGTTTCGTTAGACTCCTCTGAATCTTATGCGAAGTTGCCATTTTCAAGCACACAAAGTGAGAAAGCAAAACTCCTGCGGTGGCACATGTATGCAGATGTCACACACACTTGCTCCCTCTCCCATTTGGAAAACGCTACCGTTCGTTTTATTTTTATTTTGAATGGGCTATTAGGCTATTACGTTTTTAGAACATTTTGAATAGGCCATTACAAAAAACGATTTTCGATTTTACTGTTGACAGAAGACAGTCGGTCACTTCGTCGGCACATTTTATCATCCCTAGTTTGTACATGTTTTTTAATGGCATAAATGGATTGTAAAGTCCAATAAAAAAGGCTGTGATTAAGTGCCCCCCCGCCAAGACAAAACCTATAGAGTTCACAAGTAGTGTGAACCCCCCCCTCCCCATTTTGAAAAATGAATTTCAGGCACTGTATCCTGATAATTTTCGATAAAAAAAAACATTGTGATAACATTTTTGGCCATATCAAATTTCTCTGGTATTTCTACATTTTTGCTTTATCGAAAACGTACCAAACCATGACACCACTGTATCAAACCGAACCATAAATTTTGTGAACCGTTGCACCCCTACACACCATATGGTTTTAGTCTTGCTGATGTCCTGCAGGAATTTAAACTTGATTCAATCAAATTTTTAGACAGTTGTGTAAATGGCCAGGCTAATAGTGGCTTCAGAAAGTATTCAAACCCCTTCACTTTTTGTACACTTGGTGTTCGTGTTTTTAATTTTCAATGCATAAAATTGCCACTTTTGCCCATCAATCTACACTCGATAACCCATAATGACGAAGTTTTCTTTGTTGTTTTGACATTTTTGAAAATGTATTAAAAATCACAAACTGAAATCTCTCATTTACATAAGTATTCAGACCCTTTGTTGTGGCACCCCAAATTGTGGTCAGGTGAATCCTGTTTGCTCCACCTGTGGCAAATTGAATTGACTGGACATAGTTTAGAAAGGTCCCACAATTCACACTGCATGTCAGGATAAATACCAAGCCATGAAGTCTGAGTAGACCTCAGTGATAAAATTGTGGCGAGGCATAGATCAGGGCAAGGGTATAAAATCATTTTTAAAGCTTTGAGTGTTCCCAGGAGCATAGTGGCCTCAATAATTGTGAGATGGATGAAGTTTGGAACCACCAGGACTCTAGAGTTGGCTGTCCAGCCAAACTGAGTAACCGGGCCAGAAGAGCCTTTGTCAGGGAGGACTTCCGAAGCTCTTAGAGTGACCGTTGGGTTAACGGTCACTCTTAAGAGCTTCGGAAGTCCTCTGCAGAGATTGGAGAACCTGCCGGAAGGACGACCATCTTAGCAGCACTATATCAATCAGGCTTTTATGGTGGCTAGACGGAAGCCACTCTTGAGTAAAATGCATATGACAGCCCGCTTGGAGTTTGCCAAACAGCATTTCAAGGACTCTGAGAGCATGAGTGCATCAACATCATGCTATGGGGGTGCTTCTCAGCAGCAGGGACCCGACGCATACAGCCGCATACGCATGACAACACTGGAGTGGCTTCGGGACAAGTCTCTGACTGTCCTTGAGTGGCCCAGCCAAAGCCCAGACAAACCCCATAGAACATCTGTGGAGAGACCTGAAGATGGCACTTCACAGACGCTTCCCATCCAATCTGACAGTTTGAGAGGATCTGCCAGGAAGAATGGGATAAACATCCCAAATCCAGGTGTGCAAAGCTTGTAGAGACTTGCCCAAGAAGACTCAAAGCTGTAATTGCTGCCAACGGGGCTTTTCCAAAGTACTGAATTAAGGGTCTGAATACTTATGTAAATGAGAGATTTCAGTTTTTGATTTTTAATAAATTCTGGTTGAGTATAGTTTGCTGGGCAAAAATGGCAATTTTATCCATTTAAAATTACATCTCCAAAACAAAGTATGCAAAAAGTGAAGGGGTCTGAATACTTTTTGAAGCCACAGTATATTAATATCATGCATTTTTTCCCCATGACTTATTTTGGTCAATTTTTAAAATGCAAACGACAAAATGGCCACAGTGTTGGCCGATGTGATTTTTAATCATCATGCAAGCTTGGTCTGAAAGAGTAATCAAAACCCACTGGACCAAGTTAACTCCACTCCATGTTTGTTTGAAAATCATTCAAAGCCATTCAAATGTGTACATTATTATTATTAGGGTTAATAAGTTAAACGTTTCTGTTAACGTTACAGTACAAGTTCAACGAGATCTGGCTCGAGAAGAACACGTACACGCAGTTCTGTGTAGTCATGTTCAGTTGAATGTTAATGTTGAATGTGAAATGCATTTAGTAATTCTGGGACTCTTTCTGGCAGTATGGATGTGAAATAGGTCTTAAATTGCATTCATAATGGTCTTATAAAGTCTTAAATTTAACTTATTGAAACCTGCAGAAACCCTGAAGGTGTGAGGAAAGGTAACGGGTGGATACCGATGAAAAGGATGGCTATCTAGCTTGGTAATATCACAGAAATTCCTCTCCACCCGCCATAAACTCAAAGTTCGAAGTATTTTATTTGTCAAATGTACAGTACAACACAAGGTCATTCTGGACAATGAAATTCTTGTGGCAAGGCAAGCAACAACTACATAGTAGGCACAAACAGATAAGACTTTAAGTACAACCGTACAAGTAGAGGTCACATATAAGGGCACGAGGTCGAAGTAAAGGGCAGGGGTAACATATGTGTACATGACAAATGAGATAAAAGAAAAGTACTCAAGACTATTGCACATTATAAATATAAAGTGAAGGAGTGCCGGTGGATATGTACATTTAGTTGTGGTGATGCGCATTAATTTACATAGGGTGTTCTTAATTTACAACTTGGGTGTTCTTATCGCATTAACTCATTGTGCATTCCTGTTAAATGGCACACTGGAGCCTCAGGTCGGGCATGGCTAGAACTCCTATGTTTTACTTATGTAAAATTGTGCCAGATGTCATGGCACTCAATTGGGCCAATCGGATACAGCGACTGCTGTAACCTGTGTAGACTGAAAGGCTTTGGTTACTCTTTAAGGTAGTGATTTGTAAGCAGGCTTTCCTAATCTAGTCGCCACAATGTATGTGTAACTAGCTCTTACCCAGGCTGTCAATCTGTCTCGCTATGCTTCTTGTTGTAGTTTGTATGTTTTAATAATCGGCTATGACATGAACACAAAGATGAATGATGGCCAATTCGTGTGAGTGAGGAAGTGTCGCAAGGTCAATGTACCTTGAAAGCTTCTGGCCGTAAGAGGCCTTTGTAGAATTGTGAAGCTGTGGTGTTTGTTTAACATTTAGTCTAGACCTTCAAGATCGCACAAACTTGATATTTGACATGCAGATATTGGACAGTGTTATTTTAATTGACAATACCTGGCCTGTTGATGGTGGTGGTTATAAAGGGAAAAAACGACTTGTTTCTACAACAGCCTAGTAGCCTTACTATCTGTTGCTCTTTTCCAGTCACATTAACCTTTGTGATAATTGTCAACCATTCATGTTTTTTTTGTAGACATATTTAAGCTCTCATGATGACTTTTTCATCCATGGTAAAGTTATTCTGTCAGCACCTGTTTGCTCAAGTAGGACTGCACAATGTGACTATTTGTCTTTTTTCCAATTTTATGTCAAGTCAAATTGTATGACACACACTCCTTATGAAGAGGCATTTAATGATATTGAACAATGGAATCTTAAAAAAAAGACAGAAAACTTATGGACTTTATTTGCAATTTATTTGATGCTACATTTATAATATTGGCCCAAAATTCCCCTTAAATTTGGACAGAAACATGATAAAGGAATCAATAACAATTTTGACTAAATAATTGATCATGCGATTATGCAAAAATTGGTCTTGGTGGGTGTGATTTTAATGCTGATATGGCATTAATTTATGGTAGCTGTACTGAATATTTTCATGTTGTGATGAAAATTCATAAAATTATACATTGAGCAGCTTTAGCTCAGTGTTGCCACCAGGATTCATGAAATCTTACACAAAAATAACATGCCATGGCTGTGTGATTCCTTTTAAAGTTTTTAACTTATGCTTTAAAGTAATATCTATTTATATTTATTTATTTATCTCTGACCTTCTCTGCCAGCTATTCCTCATTGACTTTGGTCTGGCTAAGAAGTACCGCGACAACCGGACACGGCAGCACATCCCCTACAGAGAAGACAAAAACCTGACGGGCACAGCACGTTACGCCTCAATCAACGCACACCTGGGCATCGAGCAGAGGTCTGGCTGCACTACAACACAAACACACTTTAGGATGTCACAACTATATAAAGAATGACACAATTACACAATCACATCACATTTTCATATTTTTGGGGGGGTTCCTTATTCATGATTCACTTATTCATTTAAGAATCTTGTTTGTTTGTTTTTTTTTTACTTCCGTTTGTGTTTTAATTTAGTCGCCGTGATGACATGGAGTCGCTAGGCTACGTGCTGATGTACTTCAACAGAACCAGCCTGCCTTGGCAGGGATTAAAGGTAGACTGACTTGGCCTGTGCTACACTTTGCATGTACTCCATTTTAACCATATCTACGGCCATATCTTCAAAACTCGTTAAACATCGCCATAGCAAAGAAGTCAAAATTATGCCAAATCTGATATCTAACAGCCACCTGTAGCTCAGATGATGCACAACCCTTTCCCCGGTGTAACTCATTTTATATAAATGTTATTTAAATGACAAAAAGCAGGACATTGCATGAACAGCCCTATTGATGTCACCTACATGTTCTTCAGGCCGCCACCAAGAAGCAGAAATATGAGAAGATATCGGAAAAGAAAATGTCTACCCCTGTAGAGGTACTCTGTAAGGTGAGAAGGCCTTATTTACCTGGCTTATGAAAATTTAGCGCACTAAGATGCAATAAGCCCCATGTATTGATTGCACTGGTGATTCTTTGTCTAGGGTTTCCCGGCAGAGTTTGCCATGTATCTGAACTACTGCCGTGGCCTACGCTTTGAGGAGGCCCCCGACTACATGTATCTCCGCCAACTGTTCCGCATCCTGTTTAGGTATACCCACAGACCCAGTACATACCCGGGGTGGAACTAGCAGAAACACCACAGGATTAAGGAGTCTGACTAACTTTGAAGTAACTAAATCATAATTACATATGCAGGATAGTGGATAAATGCCACAAAGATACAGCTCAAAAATTACCACATAATTTAACCAGAACCTCTGTGGTCCATTCTCAACATCAACTACATGTTGTGAGTTTCACAGAGCTGAAATTTATGGCAGGACTGCCATTTGGAAATCCACTTGTATCCAAGGCAAAGATCACACAAAGATGCATACCTGGTGTAAGGAACACAAAACCTGGAGCCTTGCGCAATGGAAAAAAGTAATCTGGTCTGATGAGTCAGCTTTCATTATATATCCTACATTCAGATGGGTTTACGTTTAGAGAAAGCCATAGAATGCCTTCATTCATTATGACAACCGCTAAGAATGGTTGATTTTCCCACTACATACAGTTCATGACAACATTCTAAGATGGATTGTTCTGAAGGGGTGTCCCTTCTCCTTATGAAGTCCTTGATTTGAAGTATTTGCTAGGTGTTTCTGTTATGTTTTTCTATCCCCCAATATATACACACAGAAATAAATCAGTGAATGCACACCCATACCACACACGATAAAGAACTTTAATAGAAGTGTAATCTGGTAGAAGAAGAGCTGGTTTTAAAGTTTTGCCAGTATTTTCGAACATTCAAAGTTTTGCCTGTTCACCATAGCTTACCGTTAACATCTTAAGCTTCAGGCCCATTTCTTGGGTTCCGTGAGGTGGAGGGGTTGGAGTTTGGCGGGGTGGTGTCGATCAGCAGTTGGTACCACATATAAGTGACACTTTCAGAAAGCTGAGACCCTAAGGCTCAAGTATGTGTGATTAGTTGCTGCACCAAGTTGTGGGTTGATACCATTAATTACACAGCTTTGGTACACTTTATAGCCATTTTTGACCAATGGGGAAAAAGGGTCGAAAATCCCCGCAAAAGACCACCTGAAGTCCTCATGACCTTGAAAACCCCTTGGTTAAAAACCTAAAAAACTTAATAATAAATGCTGTGATGCAGTATCAATAACTTTGGAAAATTAGAGGTTTGTGTGAATTTGACAATTGGATGACGAGCACTTTTTTCTGAAAACGGCTCAGAAAAACCCACTTATCTTCAATGTACCTGGACATAAAATACATTTTCTGAATGATCTAGGTGTCTAGAGTGTCATGAGGCTGTAATTATCCTAGAGGTCACAATAGGTCATTTTATACAGCAAGGTCAAGCAAAAAAACATGCTGTCATCACATTGAAATGGTTACAATGAGGCCATATTTCATTCATCACACATGAATGCAATTGGGCTCTTTGTATAAATTGGGTATTGCTACAAAGCTGAGACTCTTGTGAATCCAATTCCATAACTGTTTAGGTGCCACAGTGTGCATAAATAGGGAAAAGAAAAAAAGGCGAAAATAACATATTTTCACTGCACACAGAACCGGGGCTGTTTAGGACCCTGAAGCTAACTTAGCTTGTGTAGCTTAGTTTCACATTTTTTAACGATTACTTGTGCGGTGCTACATATGCAATTCTGTCCAAATTATATTAAAAGTTTAATTTTCTGCACAATTGTTATATAATCATAAATAAAATGGATATTTTTCTGGCGTGTAACATGCATATGTTGTCTTTGCACCATGATAAACATGTGACTGTGTCAATGAATATGATTACACCTAATGGATTGTGAATGTTCTCTCCTCAGAAAAAAGGAGACGGTCTTCCATCAAATGTTCTATTACTTAGAAATGCCCTGAATAATAAAAGCTTCTGATTACTGTAAAATTGTTGTTAATATTCTGGTGTCTTTATCTAGGACTTTGAACCACCAGTATGACTACACGTTTGACTGGACTATGCTGAAGCAGAAAGCAGCCCAGCAGGCAGCCTCCTCCGGGGGCCAAGGCCAGCAGGCACAAACCCCCACAGGCAAGCAATCTGACAAACCCAAGCCTAACATGAAAGGTTAGTAGCCAACAGCCAAGCGACGTTTCTTATAGACACCAATTGCTTATTCTCTATATCTTAAAGATTTATTCATTATTTTGTATTCCAGTATTCTCATTCTTAGGGGTTTACCCAAACAACGTCCTCTATAGCATACACCCCAGTGCTAGTTCAAAACGCTGAACAAAATAATTGGATCATATTTACATTCATTAAGTCAGTGTCAATTCTTATTATCCATCCAAACACCATGTTGCTAGTTTATGGAGGCACCCCAGCAAAACAAAGAGCCAAAAATAAAATAGTTAAATCTATACAATTGGTCTGTCTTGCAGAAGCAAAGACGTCCTTGGGGAATTTGACTACTAACTTTACCCAGCTAGTCTGTCCTGCTTTTGGGGATGGACTATGCATTCATACTGTTTTTAATGTTGATGACCACACTCAGGTTCTCCAACAACTTCCTCATTATTAACCTTCTCTTTCTCTATTGGATGACTCCCTGTAATTAATAATGGCAATTCTGCTCTGACAAAATTACTTTTCCATTTCTTGTTACTACCTCCCACTGCCATATATTACAAGTCAAACAAACCTTAGTCAAACAAAGACACATTGTTGACACCAGAATACCAGAGTATGCAATTCTTTCACAAATTAATTTGTCACGGAAGAGGCGGAAATGCACTGGATGTGCCAGACAAGCATGTTTTTAAAATTTCATTTTATGAAATGGCAGATAAGTTGTTTTGAGTATTAGTGTAGCAACTGCAATCCCTCCATACTGCCATAATTGGGGGTTCCTGCAGGCATTATTTATTGCATTATTTTTATTTTTCACATATAGTTTGTAGGTGTTGTTATATACAGTTTATTTGTAGTTGTTTTTGCAGCCAAACGTTGGCCTACCTTGAGCATGCAAGCTATGGTATGCAAATCCTTCCACAGAGCATAGTTAATTGTAATGGTTGTCGCAGTTATTCCCTTGTTAACACCATGTGATGGTGTCATGCAGAGGCGAGTGCCACACGCTGAAATATCCTGCATGTAGTGCAGCATCAAAATCACACTCATGTCATCCAGTGCATTGACCTTCTGTTTTCCTTTGAGGTGTCAATACAGTGTCCGTTCACGAGGTTTGCCCAAATTTAAGTAATGTATGGCTATTGTCTATTATTATGTTATATTTGTGAGAGGGTCTATAACCAGACAACTAACAATGGGCTTGTCATCTATCAGTGTTCATATTATAGCAATTATTTATTTATCCCATATATTCTCACTTTTATTCAAGGTCATTCACTACTATGACATTTTGAATTTTAGTATGCAATTCCTCCTCTCCAGGCTTAAGCACAAAGTATTTTTTTTGCATTGTTTTGTTTAAAATCTGCTCTTTGGTAAAGTTCCATTGACTATAGCCTACTGCTAAAGAGCTCTTACTACCAATACCTGTGATTTTGTAATGGTCAAAAGGTGACTAAAACCTGTTGAGGAAATATAAAATTCAACATGTCATCTTACGCTTTTGAATGTGAATGATGCACTATACATTTTTTTTTTTTTGTTTATTTTTGTTCATGCCAATGTGTGACTTAACAGCATTTGATTCTGTCCCTATAGCATCGTAGCTGGGTGGAGCAAGCCCTGAGGCAATATCTGGGAGCCGCAGTCTGAGCACAACTGGGGCTTAGCCTTGCTTTCTGAAATGATAAAAATATACCAGAAAATTTTTTTCCCGCCATGGATTTTCCCCCCATGTACTTTTCGCCCAAGTGACCTCAGTGAAATGTGACAACTGACTTTACCGTTCGCAATTTGATTATCTTGAATCTACCATCTTTGTTTTATTATCAAGATACATAGAAATGTAGTGCAAGTACTTCTTCCAACTATTGTTTGCTGACTCTTCCAACCATAGTCAGAATGGAGTAAAATAGATGACTGACATTAAATGCAACAATTTAAAGTCAGTAATTGAAATGCATTGTTTATGGAAAGGTGCACCAAAACATGTCAATTGCTTGTGAATAATAAACTGGTTGTAATATTTTTTAGAAGACCAGTTTTGAGTCACCTGCAAGTATTCAAACCACGTTTTAACCAAATTCACCACAACATAGATATATTGCGATTTTCACTTTGTTGGAAGGTATTTTAAAGAAATTCTGGACATAGACCAGAATTTTGGAAGAGAATTTTAGAGACCAGAATTTCCAGATCCTAGGTAGTGAATTTCTCCAGCCGGAGCAGGAAGTGGAGTGGGAACCTGCAGTGTAGTTTCAGGTTGTCCTCTAAATGAGGCAGTCAGGTAGCGAACAATCCTGTACATATCTGGCTCATTTCCACAGGGAATTGGACCAATAAAGTTTTTTCATCCACAGATGGATCACTTGAAGTGCAACTCTTATTTTAAAGGGCATTTGGTAGAGCCCCACACACAATTTGGTTATCTAGCTGCAGATACTGTATCCTGTCATCAGGATTTCAGTGATTCACCGACAGTAGGGTGGTAGATTGACATGTTAAGATGAATAAGTTTGTACTAAAGAGCTAGGATGGTTGTGTTGAATGCAGAGCTGATGGCCATGTGTCTAAATATTTGAACACAGTAGACAGTTGGTCTGTGCTGTACCTTAATTTTGACAGTAAGACAATCTCTCAATAGAAAAGGGACTTTTACTTCTCTGAACAGGTCAGCTCTGTCCAAATTTAACAAGCCTTTTTGCCCCTAAAATATATGCATCCTATCATGTATATGATCAAAATATCCTATAAACGAAGATATTTGAATCCCTGAATCTAGGTAGTTGTGTAGGTTTATTAGGTTTATTGACACAGAGACAAACTCTGCACAGCTTAGCTAGGCCTAGCTACACACGAGTAAGATGGTAAAAATCATTGACTGTAAATGAAATGGGGATATTATTACCCACACACAAACAATTATCCTGTAATGTAAATGGTCCAGACTGGTTTCAGCTCTGAATGAATGTGCCATCTGTCTGGAGAGCATGTGCAGTCTTATGTTTAGTGGGCCAGTTTTAATGGAACCCTGTAAATGTTGCCCCATTGACCCCCTGTATCATTGACGGCTTGACAAACCTCAAAATTAGATGATGGAAAAATGTGAGAACACAACAAACAACAATTCACAGTAAACTATATAAATATCGCAATATACAATAAACCAATGATAAACAATAAAGTTGCCAATCCATAAACTTGAACACGAACTAGAAGATGGATACATTTGAAGATATTTAACAATAAAATATATAAATAAAACCTAATCCAGAAAAATGAACCTAGAAATAAGCAATGAATACTAAAGAGTTTATAATGTACAATGAACCTATGATAAACATTGAATATAAACCTTAAATAAGCAGTAAGTGGTGAGAATTTGACAATATACAATGACTTAATGATGAACGATAAGAAAAAAAAAATCAGCCTAGAAATTAACAGTGAACAATAAAAATATACCTAGAAATGAACTAACAAGAACATGTTGGCAATAAACCTGAAAAATTAACTCTAACCTCTGTTGAAATACAATACGTCATTTTGATACAATGTATCGTAGTTCAGTTATTTTATAAGTGAAATACGAGGGAAATGGTGGACTCGTTTCATAAACATTCCTTGTGAAATACCCCGCAGGTTCCTAGTAATATGAGGGGGGGGACCAATGGAGAAAATTACTAGGTATCAGATTATTAGTAAATATTTGCAATCTCATATTGTATATTATTGAATAATTACCCATTTTTACTCCTCTGAAGCTGTTGGAAATGTTTTTAATGATCCTTTCCCTTATGCAGTGAAGGATATTAATCAATATTTATCTTTTTAATCATTCGCCAGTATACGGAAGGAACCAACTGATTGCCCTTGGCTTTCACATAATTGGAGCACTGGCTATTTGTTGATCACGCTCATTCTTATTCCCTCGTTCAATTTTACAGTGTTCAATTGCCCCCTTAAAAATCTAATCTCCAACATGTAGATGAATATAGTTTAGATTCAAAGAGTGCTCATAAATTTAGACAGGCACTGGTATTCTGGTGCAAAATGAAGAGTGACCACAAAATTAAACGCATCAAACTAAATGCCTTTTTTTTTTTATTGCCTTTGTCCAATTGTAATGGGTGCATTTCCATGTTTATTTCTTAAGTTCAAAGTGAAGTGCTTTAGTGTCTGTTATTTGTGCATCTTTAATTAAATCCACATGCTCATTTCCTGTGTAGTTGGCCTATTTTTGGCAGGTGGGGTGCTTTGTTCAGTGTGAGAGGATAAAGGGTGGTTTTAATCCAAGCTTGATTGGGAGACTGCAGCTATAGATCCTTAGATAAAGATCGGATTCTATACTGGTAACCCTAATCTGACACAGTTATTTGTGAATACCGGTCTATCTCTCTATATAGCTGTCTTTATATAGTGATGTCTTTGCACATACATTATGGAGTAAAAATGAACCCAATAGAAACACAATGTGACATTGTTTTATTATCAAGTTCCTGTTCCTCCTGGGTTTCGGTGACGGTTCCACATTTAATTCAACGTTGTTGTAAATCTCTGTTCATCCTGGTACTCTGTATCTGCAAGTACTATGGGTGGGAATCTTTGGGAATCTCACCATTTGATTTTGATTCTTGAGGTCACAATTCTATTTCAAATCGATTCTCGATTCGATAATTTTCCCATTTGACTACAGTAGACAGTGTAATACATCCCAATCCCAAAAAGGAAGAAAATATTACACACAATCAAATCGGGGGGTTCCCCGAACCGCAGGTTGAGGCATTGGCAAGTGGTGCACTGTGTTATCTGGAAGTGTTTTACACAGAGATTACGGGGGTTGGGGGTCCTTAATATGTAACAAATTGTTGCATATTGACAGCTGATTACAGTAGCAGTATAACTGCACTGGGACATTTTTATTGTATTCAAAAATTGTATTGCATTTATTGTATCACTTTACAGCTTTTCTTGGCAAAATGCTGTTAATGTTGCAACTATTTGCTGGTGGACCCAAATTAAAAGAAGGTATCAAAGCATTACACACAAAGATCCAAGTTTCCTTTCCATTTGAAGTTTTCTCACCCTGCACTAACCTGTTATACAGCAAGAAGACGGGTTTGTCGTCGAGGCAGAAGTCTGTGCCTCAGTGTTACTCAATGGCGCGTAACCTCGCACTCTTTCTCTCTCTCGCTCTCTAGGTTTCTGAGCGCTGTGAGTGTCGGGAGTTGAAAAGCCGAGAGCGGGCGTGGCTTCCAGCGTAGCAGCAGAACCGTTGACGACTAGGACCACCACTCACTCAGCGAGCTTCTCTCTATCTACCCCTCCCTCCTCTTCACCTCCCTCCCTCCCTTCTCCCCCTGGGGGGAAAAATGACAAACTGTTTCTTCTCCTTTGGTAATTACTCTGTATGTAATGGATATATAGATATACACCTTGCTATGTCTGCAGCGGTATCTATATATTGGTATGTATATACAATAAAACTCTCCACTTTAAAAGCAAGGAATGAAAGGAAAAAAACGCTGTTTAGTTTCTGGATGTGGAAGCGGTGGCCGTCCGCTCCACACCCTGTCCTTTTCTTTTTCTTTTTTTTTTTTAAATCTCCTTTCCTCCTCCCTGCCATTCCCCTCTAATCCTTTACCCACTTCACTTTTTTTCTGACCCATCCC
>OMKR01073977.1:0-14376 GCA_900302355.1 Cyttopsis rosea
CATGCAGACACACTTACAGTATAACCACTTGTGTCACAAGCAGTCTCATTTAGGAAGCATGAGACAATAATACATCATTCATAGAACAGTTGGCTACAGCGTGAATAAAACCTTATATTTTAGTTCAATTTTTGTAGATGTTATCTCTTTCCATGCGTGGGTTTTGCACAAACTGCTAGATATGATCTTATTTTCTACCAATTTATTCAATTTAACCGGAAGGCTCAGAATATTAATTTTTTTACCACCATCACTTCAGGGTTTCTGTACTTATATCTCAACCATATTCCAAGACTATTATACGTATAAAGGCATTTTTGCATGGACACACTTCTCTTTTTTGATTGCTTGGGATTTTTTTACACTCGCACATATTTGCCAGCATTTCTCTACTTCCCGAAGTTTTTACTCACACAATTAATGAGAAGCATTGATAAATTAGAACCAGTTTTAAACTATGCAAACAATCATTATACACAAAACTCTAAACAGTGTTTAGGTGCCTTAACATTATGAGCAATTAATTACACAAGGTGTAGGGGTTGAACTTCCACTCCTGTTAGGTTCATATACACTAGACAATATTTTAGGTAATTTTGATGGTCTATATTATGGGCAAAAGCTATCAAACTAAAACAAAGAGCAAAAATAAACATGTTCAGGTAGTGTTTCTGAGCAATGTTTTCTGTTAATGTTATTGTGATAAGTGAACTGTACCTGTATAACTTAGTCTCTTAATAATCCCTTGTAAAATCTAATGCACTCATCTGAAACCACTGCAGTCTGCAGAATTGGATGGATGGCAAGATAGGACACTCATTTATGGACAATGATGAATATTGACTCAAATATATAACTAAACATATTATTTTTTCCTCCTGCTCTGTGTTTTCCTGCTCGTGCATCTCTTTGTGTGAATCCATCTTGTTCCGCCCGTCGCAGGCCACAAGACTCTCTTCGTGGGGGTGCGGATGCCCCGCCAGAGCCATCGGCACCACAAGACCCACGGCTCTCGCCACCGCAAGAGAGACAAGCGAGCAGGAAGCATCGCCTTGCAAACGAGCGAGGGATCTGAGACCACTGCATCCACCCACGGTAAACACACACACACACACACACATACACACACATACACACACACACACACACACAAACCATGCACTTCTCCTTACTGGTCAATACTTAACAACAAAACATAGCGGTAATAAGATTTGATCTAAGATTAAATCTAAAACCCTCTTACATATTGGTCAGTTTTGTGCACATGTCCCAGAAAGGGGGTTGTGGATGTGGAAACAAAGCCTGTCAATACAGTGGAATCATAAAATCTTTACACACACACACACACATGCACAAGCACACACACTTTCCCTGCACTTTCCCTGCGGCTAAGATCGACAGGCGCACTAATTAGCCAGAGTTAAAACTCAGCACATTGTGTCTGTTTCTGGGTGCACTTTCATGTATGTTGGTGTGTGTATGTGCATGTGTGTGTGTTTTTGTCTTTTGCCTCGCCTGTACACATACTGTAAATCTCGCCTGTGTAAATCAGCGGCTGTTAAATGGGCGTTCGGGGGGAAAGTGCGTGTTGTGCAAAGTGTGAAACCTCCTCCCAGACACAAGCTGAACCTCCTCCGTCTCTCTCCCTCTGTCCAGACACGCCATCCCAGCGGGTCCAGTTCATTCTGGGAACAGAGGAGGATGCGGAGCACGTCACCCACGAGCTGTTCACCGAGCTGGACGAGATCTGCGTGAAGGGAGGCAAGGACGCAGAGTGGAAGGAGACTGCCAGGTCAGGAGCTCCACAGGGATTCAGACTTTCCCCACCTTGTTCTGCTACGAGGAGGGAATTTAACAGAGAACCTCCTTAATCGTATACTTTAAGTTATCCATTTACTTTAAGTCAAACAGGTAACTGAGAGTTGTCCGCCCCCACCTCTACCCGTATGTTGTGTTTTAGACGGGACGTATTGTGAAAAACTCACTTTTTCAGTGCTTGTGCACATTTCATTTGGGTCTCTGATGGGCCTACTAACACACACACTGTGAAAAAAGACAACTCAGTCAGTTTTTTTTTTAATTGCTCTGCCTCAGTCGAAATAAAAACGCCTAAAACACGCTGTTCAAGTTTGTTGTCACACCCTACGTGTGACACATTAGAATTAGAACCGCCCCCCCTCTGAGTAACTCCACCCACGGCTGGAGCACCAGCGAGTGGAGTCGCTGGAATCGCTGGAGCCCGCAGTGCAGTCCATTGTAGATCTAATATGAGTGAAGATTCAGCAACTTCAGGTGGAAATAGTGAATGTTTATCTTCTTCATGTGGGGGAAACAGTTCCGGGGTGGGCGTGGCACACGCACACTGAGACGCGCACATGCATACACACACACTGAATCAGCCTGTCAGAGCCTGGAAGAATATAGAGACAAGTTAGAATGGCTAGAATGAATGAGTGGTATTTTCAGCAAAACACTTCAAAGACCTGTTTTGTTTTCGAGACCGATATTAACCTGTTGAACCTATAAACCTGCAATCCTTGAAGCTCAAAGAATTTCCCATGAAATAATTTGACGGTTGAAAGACAATCTACAAACGAGTAGCGAACAAAGCTCCCAGTTTCTCCTTGGATTGAGAGTCTAGTTACTGTTCCATCGTCATTGATGTTCAAACCATGTAGACGGTGTTAACAATGCACATTCCAATCTGTGCTTAAATGAAACTGACTGAAACTCCTTTCCTGTACCACGGTAGCCTTCCCCAGGAGCGACATTTAGTTTCTTTTTTTATCACTCATGGCGTCTTCCTCTTCCTCACCTTGCAGATGGCTGAAGTTCGAGGAGGACGTTGAGGACGGTGGAGAGCGGTGGAGCAAACCCTACGTGGCCACGCTGTCCCTGCACAGCCTGTTTGAGCTGCGTAGCTGCATCATCAACGGCAGCGTTCTGCTGGACATGCACGCCGACAGCATCGAGGAGATCGCAGGTCAGACTCCCGTTGACCTATGTCATGGGATTACACCTGTTACTATGAGACCGATCCCGAAACCGAGACCAGGTTGTAGTGAGGACCCAAGCAGAGGTTGGGTCCAATGCAGACACTGCAGGCGCCGTGACAGGAATGAAAACTCGGAAAATAGGACCCAGTCTTATTTTTGTCTACTCAAGGGTTACAATTTTCTTTTTATAGTATCAGGATTTCCCTTAATTAAAAAAAAATTCCAATTCACTTTAATTTGTCACGGTTTTCTAGGTGGATTCTGCATACAGATTTTGCCCCAAATTCAAATGCCAAAATCCTGTTATTACATTATTACAGGGTACCTTCCCCATTTTCATAGGGAGTCTATAGGGAGCAGTAATCGTCACTTACTGACGTCTGTGTGTAAATCTGTTCTCTAGTTTGCTCCCACCACTTCAGACATGCAGGCTCGAGACTCTAAATCGCCACTGGGTGAGTGAATGACTTAAACCCTGCGATGGACTGGCAGTCGCTGTCAGTTCCAAAAGGCTGCAGCCGCTGACACGGACACAAACAAACCAAACGCCTCTCCTCCCCGGATCAGCGAGACTCCTGACATCAACACCTGTGTCCGGACTCTCCACGTGTTCCGTAAATAACAGAGGGAAAGAATCAAGGAGACAGAGGAAAAAAATGTAAAAGATATTTTGAGGGTCGGTTGCACCAACTGTGTACAAAGTTTCCTCAATGTTTAACGTAAGCAGTGGTATTTCCTCAGTTTCTGTGTGTAGTAATGCCTCTGCTTTTGCTCAATGAGAGTCTGTTCTGCTCTCTTATTGGTTGGAAAGTTGAGCCTCATCGACGTCATCTGCACTCACCAATATCAAAATCATGTACTGTAACTTTACTGCGTTACTCCTAGTAACTTATTCTGTTACGCATTCTTCATATTGAAAATAAGCCATTACGAGAAATATTTTAGTTTCATGTTACAAATGTGGGTGTATTCGGATAAATGGGAAAAGCTTTATTTAGTCAGGTAGTCTCACTGAGATCAAGATCTTTGCAGGGATCGCAAACATTTCTGTAAATCTGAGAGTTGGCCACAAGGACTAATTTTCACCTGTAGTTCCTTAAAACAAATCCTGTCAAATATAGATATAAAGCACAAGCATGCACAACACCAAGCAACAAGCAACCATTAGAGGCCAAGTTAAAACACATTTGAGAACAGGTGTCTTTGAGAAGTGAAGGCATTGTGTGAATTACATCTCACATTAAAATCTCTCTTTGTTTTATTGGTGCAAAGTGATGAAAACCATTTTATGAACCATAACGTCCTTCTATAGCACTTTTCCACCAAAATGAGTGCATATATGCAGGTTTTTTAAACACGGGTGAACCAATTTTTTAAAATCTTTTTATTATTAATATTATTATTATTATTATTTTAAATATTCTTTAATATGCACTTGGAGGAGTCTCCAGGGAATGAGGTTACCCCGCGGAGCGCAGCCCACAGACCCTCTGTCCGGGTGTCATGTCTGACTGGGGGGGTCCGGGAAACCTTTTTAAATATTTTTATTATATATATATTTTTTTTATATTCTTTAATATGCACTTGGAGGAGTCTCCAGGCACACGCACTCCGCCCTGTCCGGGTGTCTCTGGTATTATTGGGGAAAAAACATTGGTTTTTTTTTTTTTTGTTTTTTATTATTGTTATTAGTATTATTTAAAATATTCTTTAATATGCACTTGGAGGAGTCTCCATGCGCACACACAGGGAATGACTATTTCACCGCGGAGCGCAGCCCAGATTGAATGAACACAGCTGAATGAATGAGCTGTGTAATCTCTCTGTCCGACCTCGTCTGACGCACAGGCCCGCTTGTGCCGGCGTGGAGATGCACATTATGAGCTGCACATTATGAGCTGTACATTACGAGCTGTACATTACATTGTACATTACATTGTACATTAAGTCCGGAACTTCAACACGCGTCGGACAGGGGTGTAAATAGCCCGTCGACCCGGGTGTTGTGTTTCAATCGCTGCCTATCGGAGCTCGAGCCGATAAAAACCTGTAGCTACTGCAGTCATTTCACTCGGGAATGAATGCCGATTGTACTACAGAGAGTTTCATTTTGTGTCATTAATCTGATTTAAAGTTTTTTATGTCGGGGAACACAATGTGAGATCTGCCGTTTCTAAAGTTGGAACTAACTTCAAACGCTTGTCACTGTCCTTATTAATACAGAAATTTATATTGGCACAGGCCTTGAGGCGGCTGCCAACGCTGCAGTCTGCACAGTTAGGAGTGTACGTGTGTGCGTGCGCGTGTGTGCGTGTGCGTGTGTGTGTGTGTGTGTGTGTGCACATTTCAGGGACGGCAAGCTTAGTGTCAAGGAGGAATGGTTGATTTATTCTGGAGGAGGAGGAGGAGGGAGGGAAGGACTGACTCAGCAAGACAGTTCCACGAGGAAGAGGAGAGGAAGAAAGATACTGATTATCCTGCACAGTCTCACCCCTTTGTGCGTGCTGGACATGCTGCTACAGTTGGTGTGTGTGTTCCAGATATGGTGCTGGACCACCAGGAGGCCGCCCACGAGCTGGACGACAGCGTGAGGGTGAAGGTGCGTGAGGCGCTGCTGAAGCGACACCACCACCAGAACGAGAAGAAGAAGAACAACCTGATCCCCATCGTGCGCTCCCTCGCCGAGGGAACCCGCAAGCAGTCGGAGCCCCATCTGATGGGTGCGTTCTTTTGGGGGTTGTTTCATTTCACATTCAGGAGCTGCAGCGTTGGGTCACCAGATAAAGTAGAAATTATCTCGGTGGAGGCGAAATTTGCTGGTCTGTCTTTTTAATGGAGACTTTCAATTTGTCAGTAAGAAGTGAGATTATGTGATTTCTAATTAATTTTCTGTCCCATTGTCAAAAGATGTGAATATGGTGGCAGTAAAGGGGTAATTACGTTTAAAAGCAGACGGATGGATGAGTATAGATGGAAAGAGTGTGTTAAATTACCATACTGTGGGAACCAGACAGAAAGAAGTGCAGTGTAGTGTCCAACCAGTGACATTGAACATTTCAGGAACTGACCCAAAAATCAATGGACTCCCCAGAGAAATGGCAGACGTATCAGCAGGCTAAAGATTACAGTCTTTATAGAACATTTCATTCCCTTGGACCCTGGCTGTCAAAAATAAATATATGTAGTGACTGATCGCACGCTCACACACATACACACACACACACACACACTCTTGCTTGCACATAAATACCTTTGATGCCCAGCAGGTTCCACCTACACCCCTCAGCCCCCTGTGATCAACCCAGAGGTGAAGAACGGTAGCGGTCAGGACAGCACTCAGGTGGACCTCAGCAAGGTAACCAGAGCCTGTGGAGCATCAATCCGTGTGTGTTTGTGAAGAGAGGAAGCTATTATATCATAAAAATATATATCATTGCCATCATAAATACCAACTGTTGAAGATACACTTCAGCTCCAATTTTCTGTTTCCAATGTGTGATGTAGAAACGAGCTGGTAGTGTGATATTATATATTAATAAACTACATTGTGTTTAAACCACAGATTCCACTGCCACTGCCATTTGCTTCTTTCCAAGTTATTCACTAGATCACCTCAGAGGACACAAAATTAGGCTTCCTCAGTGGCAGAGCATCATGTTCAATTTCTGGAGGAACACGACTTCTGTCTCGCCCTGCTGACTGGACTGCCGACTTTGAAGTTACACTCACAATATGTGATAGCATGTTTGCAGAAGTATGCATTGCAGGGGTTTCTGGGTAAATGTGAGATGCAGCGTCAAACACCACCCATGGTTCCCAAAAGGAAGATGGAAACACCTTTATAACTGTTCTTCTGTTAAATCGTCAGTTTTGGTTTGTCAAACTCAACGCCGTGAACGTTTGCAGAGGTATTGTGGAGAAGTATAAAGATGCGAGCGTCCTCACAATTGCACAGAACCTTTAGAGCAAAACGTGTTTATAATAAGAAAGAAAATTACCGATTGAACCCAGGCTTTTACACTCCTGTCTGTGCGTCTGTGCTGAGTTTACCTTGTATGATTCAAACCAAATCAATATTGTACACAGTGATTTATTACTTGTTAACATAAGCCATCTCTTAACCTGCCAGGTGGACATGCACTTCATGAAGAAGATTCCAGAGGGTGCAGAGGCCTCCAATGTACTAGTGGGAGAACTGGACTTCCTAGAAAGGCCCATTGTGGCCTTTGTCCGCCTTTCCCCTGCCATTCTGCTCACGGGCCTCACTGAGGTCCCCATACCCACCAGGTATACACCAAAAATGCAAAAGGAAAAAAAAATCCAAACATGGTAATGTGGATATGACATTTCAAACCATCTTCTGGACAAATTTCAGGTTTCTTTTCATCCTGCTGGGCCCAGATGGAAAGGCTCAGCAGTACCACGAAATCGGACGCTCCATGGCAACCATCATGACCGATGAGGTGGGAGTTGTTACACCATTAAAACAACATGTTCACTGTACGCACTCTACGTCAGACAAGAAAATAAATGTCTTTATCTCAAGTACACTGTGTCATTACCCCCATCTCTCTCTGAGCCAGATCTTCCATGATGTAGCATACAAAGCGAAAGACCGCAGTGACCTGCTGGCTGGGATCGATGAGTTCCTGGACCAGGTGACCGTCCTGCCACCAGGGGAGTGGGACCCTTCCATCCGCATTGAGCCCCCCAAGAATGTCCCTTCTCAGGTACACCAACTAGGAGTTGAAGATTCTTTATGCATTACGTTAAATCTGTTACGTACAGTACTGTATGTACTCAAGGCTTTACTTTATATAGGAGAAGAGGAAGATGCCGGGGGTTTCCAACGGCACCCTCCTCCCAGTGGAGGAAGAGCTCCATGCTGAGCATCATGGTCCAGAGCTGCAGAGAACCGGGAGGTAAGTCATTTAACATCCATTCACATGCTCAGGCACTTGAACACACATTCATGGCCATAATGTGACCACTGAGCCCCTCCCTTTCCATGAGCCAGGCTGTTTGGAGGTCTGATATTGGACATCAAGAGGAAGGCTCCATTCTACCTGAGTGATTTTAAGGATGGGATGAGTCTGCAGTGCGTGGCCTCCTTCCTCTTCCTGTACTGCGCCTGCATGTCCCCCGTCATCACCTTCGGAGGACTGCTGGGGGAGGCGACCGAGGGACGCATCGTAAGATCACACGCTAACGCAGAAACAGCCAAAGGACATGTCAAAAACGCATGCTTGAACGTGAACATGAAACATGAAAATATCCAATATGGTAAGATCCACTCGTTGGTTTGCACCTGCGTTTCCACAGAGTGCCATCGAGTCTCTGCTGGGAGCGTCCATGACGGGGGTGGCCTACTCCCTGTTCGCCGGTCAGCCCCTCACCATCCTGGGCAGCACTGGACCAGTGCTGGTGTTTGAGAAAATCCTCTTCAAGTTCTGCAAGTAGGGAGTCCATTGAAAAAACCTTGTCATATGTGATCAGCTTAGCTTCCTACCTTACTGTACCTAATCTCTTCTCCTCTCCTCCCCTCCTTTCTCCCGTCCGTCTAAAGGGACTATGGTCTGTCCTACCTGTCCCTGAGGACTTGTATCGGCCTGTGGACGGCCCTGCTGTGTCTGCTGTTGGTTGCCACGGACGCCAGCTCTCTGGTCTGTTACATCACTCGGTTCACTGAGGAGGCCTTCGCCGCCCTCATCTGCCTCATCTTCATCTACGAAGCCCTGGAGAAGCTGCTGCACCTGGGGGAAATCTACCCCATCAACACGCACAGCGAGCTGGACAAGCTCACTCTGGCCTAGTGAGCAATCTGACGTTCTCTCTGTTATAGGGTTCACTTTAGCATGCCTTTCTTTGCCCCCGTAGATGGACTTCTCATTTCTTCTAATGGTGAGATGGTGTTTCCTGCTCTTTATTCTCTCTCACACTCCTGCTCTTTCTCCAAGTGTCTCTCTGGCATTATTAGCTTGTGTCTCAAATAATCACGTAAAAGCACAAATGGAAACATAAAAGCAGTGAAAATCTATTGTGGTTTGATTTCTCGCTTTGTAGCCACCAGTTAATAATCATAATCATAATCACAACATTAAATTCATAAAGAAGAGATACAAGAAATAAATATACAGATAAAATAAATATGCAGGCAAAATAAAACAGTAAATCAGCAAATGAAATACATTATAATTAAATACAATATCTATCATATATAAAGCAATCACCTTTAAGATCTGGCTCCTCAACATACTTTTGAAGACTTTTGGTCTAAGCTTCATGTATAATCTGGACACAAGTTTTGTGTTGATGCCGGGAGGACACAGGAGCTCCTACCCTCTCTCTCCCTCTGTTTCCTCCTCGCCCCGAGAGTGTTGCTCTCACACCCCGTCTGTCAGCCTGTTCTTGCTGAGTGGCTTAACCTTTATTCTCTTTTCATCAGCGCTCCCCTTTCGTGCCTTCTGGGCCACATCAGTGCAGCTCTCCTACTTTGTCTTTGAAGTGTTGGAATAGCAGGATGGGAGGCACTCAGCCACTGAGCTGGCCGCTGTACACTCATTTATTCCACAATGATCAATGCTTTCTCTCAATATCTCCATCTGTTTGTCATGTGCTCCCCCCTCCCTAGTTGTCGGTGTGCGGAACCCGATAACCCCAGCAACAAAACCTTGGAGCTTTGGAGTCAGAGAAATGTCACAGCCGCCACTGTGCCCTGGGCCAACCTCACTGTCAAGGTAACCTAATCGTGTGCACACATCCATGCACATGTGACATACGCACATGCACGCACATGCACGCACACACGCACAATGTAAGCACAAAATTAACATTCACATGATGGCACAGGCTTCATTTGAACCACAGTGTTTACTTTGTTAGTAATGTTCATTAACATTTAACTAACTGGCTCACCTTACTCTGAGTACCTGAGCAAACACCGTGAAGGACTTTCACTTGATGGACGTTTGACTTTCATGTGGTTGTGTCCCAGCAAGGATGCTATTTCAAGTTTCTAGCCATCTGTGTCTCTTTACTTTTATTTAGCATCTGTGGTGAATGTGTGTCTATTTGGACTGTGTTACTCCACAGGAATGCATCAGTCTGCAGGGCCACTTCGTAGGGACAGCGTGTGGACACCACGGTCCCTACACCCCAGACGTCCTCTTCTGGTCCACCATCTTGTTCTTCGCTACTTTCTTCATGTCTGCCTTTCTCAAGCAGTTCAAGACGAGCCGCTACTTCCCCACTAAGGTAAATCTACCTGATATGTATAGCCCCTTTCCCACTTGCACTGAAAGACGTAAATCCACTGACAATGTTCCATATTGGCGTAATGTGGTAATGCGAGCCGGTGTCGACGTTACGTAAAAGTCGTTCCGTAAATTTCCCACTCTCGACCTAGTATCGTTTCCGGGAAAATGCCGGTACGGCTGTGTTGTGAATGGAAGCAGTAACATTGCCGGGACAAGCACGTAAAGGTTTAAGTCCGTCTGACGAAAGACGCTTTCACGTGGAGCGAGCGAACCAATCACAAGACTCCGCTGATGACGAATTTGAATCCGCGACTTGTTTACGCTCTTTTAATGTTCCTTTTAATGCATCGAATGCATGTTTCTGATTCAAGTAGATCACGAAAAAACTTTACTTGACTCGCAAACTTGTTGAATATTAAATACATTACAATAACATTGGGTTAGAATTATTGCGTCCGGGGGCAGGGGCTCTGTCCCCGCACCGTCAGCGGAGGGAACCGAGTCCGTCCGGGAGGGGCGGGGAGACCGGGAGGTGGAACCCGAAGCGCTGGTCTCTGACAGCCAGGGAAAAAAAAAAAAACGATTCAGATTGTACGTCCGGTGCCGACACAGATTGTCCAAACGATCGCATCTACTCGCATCCCTTGCCCCATCTATCCATGTGTGAATAGTGAAAATCACTAGTGGTGCCGGGAAGGTTATCCCAGTAATTACCTGGAGCTATGTGTGAAAGGGGCTTATGAGATTAAATGTCTTAATGAGACGAACAGGAGTTCACTTTGCACTTCTTTACTTTCCAGGTACGGTCGATGATCAGTGACTTTGCGGTTTTCCTAACCATTGTCGTCATGGTTCTGCTTGACTATGTGATCGGAGTGCCGTCCCAGAAGCTGCAGGTTCCCAGCAAGTTCCAGGTGAGGCACAGATGCTTGGATGGTTGTGAGAGACGGAATCCCCTCTGGTGTGTTCTACCTGCTGGGTGCTCTCGCTGCTGAGTGCTCTACACACTCTGTTCTCGTGGTGTGTGTTCCCTCAGCCTACCAGGGACGACCGAGGTTGGCTGATCAGCCCCATCGGACGCAACCCGTGGTGGACGGTCCTGGCGGCCTCCATCCCCGCTCTGCTCTGCACCATCCTCATCTTCATGGACCAACAGATCACCGCTGTCATCATCAACCGCAAAGAGCACAAGCTACTGGTCAGAATGACAAATTTAAAGATAATACTGTTTCTTTATGGCTTCTAGGTTTTTAATGACTTATACTGTATGAGCAGCAATGACATCATTTGTATGAGACAGAAGAGATGCAACTGAGTCAAACAGCAAAGAATATTTGCTGCAGAAGTCAAAAAAAGAAATACTGAGGAAAAAAATTGAAGAATTGTAAGGTCCCAGCATTTCTTGTAGCTATTGCTGCAACAACAATCTGTACAGAGTGATAAAAAAGACAAATCTGACTTTTCAGATACCAACAGCAAATTTTTCTGTGATTCATATTTCTTCGTTATTTTTACAGACCTACATATATTCCAGCTTGCATTCAGGGTTTATCCTTGGTGCATTACTTTGGTTTTCATTCCCAGAAAATGGATACTAGGTTGGAGTTTTGGTAGGTAACACATTTACAAATAAATTCACATGGTGTGCACGTGGTGAAATATGGGATATGTTTGGATCCTGGCCCAAATCAGAATTTTAAAAGATTCCATTGTCATTGATTTATCCTGTTCCATTTGTCCCCCTGTTGCAGAAGGGCTGTGGGTACCACCTGGACCTGATGATGGTGGGGGTGATGCTGGCCGTGTGCTCCATCATGGGTCTGCCCTGGTTTGTAGCGGCCACCGTGCTGTCCATCTCCCACGTCAACAGCCTGAAGCTGGAGTCTGAGAGCTCGGCCCCGGGGGAGCAGCCTCGCTTCCTGGGCATCCGGGAGCAGAGGCTGACCGGCCTGCTCATCTTCCTGCTCATGGGCTGCTCTGTCTTTATGACCGGGGCTCTGCAGGTCAGTCGGATTGGACGCTTGTTGCTGCCCCCTAAGGCTGTGCACCGATATTGCACCAGTATTGCACCAGAATATTCATTGGATATGGGTCCAATGTCAGGCTGAAATAGGGTATTGATGTCAGAGAATATCTACAAATGCAAAAATATGATACCAAGAGCCAAATCAATTTTCTGATTTTTCTAAACATAAAATCATGTTATATGTCTGTAGAAAAAAATATTGTTTATCAATCATTAGGTTCAATTGACCCCAAAACTAAGTCAAACTAAGTCTATACTGTTCAGTAAAGTAACGAATCACATCAGTTATTTCTATTGAGTTTAGAACAATGTCACTTTTTACAATGAGATATTAGTATGTGGCTTGATGTGTCATGTTCACCCCGTGTTTTGTCCCACAGTTCATTCCGATGCCAGTGTTGTACGGTGTCTTCCTCTACATGGGGGCCTCCTCGCTGAAAGGCATCCAGGTAACATAACTATCCTGCTACAGCATGTGTCAAATACATGTATTATACATTATACACATGTATTTATTCAGAAAACTGACATTAAGAATGACATTTTAACGCTTTTCAGCTTTCAAAATAACTACAATATTTAACATTTGCGACTGTGAATGTACAAAATTGGTCTTACATTTCACTCAGTGGCATGAAAAAAGTCTTAAAAGTTGTAAATAGAAATTACTGCTACAGTACATGTAGCGGTTAAAGATGCTCTGTCTGTAAAACTCTGAGCGCTGAAATACCGCTGGGAAATGCTCCCTCCATCTTTCCACCTCTTGCCATTTCCTCTGCCCCCGTTTCTCCTCCATCTAATTTGATTCCATGAGACTCGACAGTTAATTGTCAAGATTCTCACATTTTTTATATTATCTTCATTTAATCATGTGTGTGTGTGTGTGTGTGTGTGTGAGGTCTGCTCTCGCTAATGAATTTATATCCTGACTCTCTCCCTCTCTTGCTCATTCACTTGCCCTGTCTTCGTTTAACTCTTTCTTTCCTTATTTCTCCTCCTCTCCCCTTTCTCTTCACCTCATCGCATCTCTCTCTTTTCACTCTCAGTTCTTTGACCGTCTCAAGTTGTTTGGCATGCCGGCCAAGCACCAGCCGGACTTCATCTACCTGCGGCACGTTCCCCTGAGGAAGGTTCACCTCTTCACCGTCACCCAGCTCACGTGTCTGGTGCTGCTGTGGGTGATCAAGACCTCGCCGGCCGCCATCGTCTTCCCCATGATGGTACGCTTGTGTGTAGCAGTCAGCGTCTATGCAAACGGTGACTGGATCCCGGACCTTCTTGTTCTTCCCACACTGCCACCAAATTTGAATAGGATTTCCCGACTGCCCACCTTCAGGTCTTAGCGCTGGTGTTCATCCGTAAGCTGCTGGACCTGTGCTTCTCCAAGAGGGAGCTGAGCTACCTGGACGACCTGATGCCCGAGTGGAAGAAGAAGAAGCTGGACGACGCCACCAAGAAGATCGAGGAGGTCCTTTGTCAAACTTGTCTTATGGAATTAAAATGCGTTAAAGAAGAGATGAAATGATAAGCACATTTTAAGCAGTAAATAACACTATTCTGTGTGTGTGTGGGTGTGTTTTCAGGAGACACAGGTCATGCTCACCACCAAAGTTGAAGATGAAACTGCCGTCCAGATTCCTATGGAGAGCTGCAAGATCTCCCAGACCCCCAAAGCTCATGACCCCAGGTTGGAACGCACACACACACACACACACACACACTAAGCCTTGAAATCAGAGGATCGATCAACTGGCAAATTTGTTGCCTTCCTGTCTTTCCCTGTGCACGTCTCTCTTTTAAAGTGGTTTGTGATGTTTTTAGCGTTAACGTGCACCCTATAACCCCCTAGTGCATGTATGGACCCCCCCACTACCCACTACTACCCTCTCTGTGACACCTCCCTCCTCTCTTCCTCTCTGTTCCTAGACTTGACCCCTCTGACATTAACATTTCCGATGAAATGTCTAAAACCACCGTGTGGAAATCTCTCAGCTCCAACCAAAAGGACGCTCGTCCAGGGGCCACGAAGAAGGCAAGGCTCCTCCGTTTCTTCCTCTTCTCCTCTCATCCTGACACCGTTTATCCACCCCCCCCCCCC